>JAJOOO010003341.1:0-135042 GCA_029582685.1 Solanum piurae
AGAGCCTTCCAGACCAGGACACGTTATATGCTTCTGCTTGTTGCAATGGAAAGGTAAAGCACCTACCTGAAACTTTCAAACCCCCCCCCCCCCCACACACACACATACAAAAAAAATGCACATACACCCTGAACACCTCTAAGGAAGGTTGAAATTTCATATGTAAAGCTTTCCTGCCACTTGGTCATTAAAGAAAGAGGGCTCAAAGATATGTTATCTATGAGTTTTGAGTAGGAGAATTACGCCAGGTGGGACCTTATAAAAAACCCAGGTGGGTGATAAAAAGAATAAAAAATGTAATCACAAAACATGGCATATCTGTAGTTTACTGGGGACATGACCCTAGAATCTAGATAAGAGGATATGGAGGTCGAGGAATAGGGTAGAGGATTAGTAGGTAGTCAAGTGTTGTCTAGTTTTCAGTATTAATATTATTATTATTACTCGCCTATTATCTGATTCTTCAATTTTATCATTACCTATTATTTTCTTTGCTTAGGTTATCGTTTTATTTGTTGTTGCTACTGTTCTTTTATCCTTTGTTTTCATCATGATTTCTTCACTACTATATTCCCTTTTCATACATGCTTAGAAATGCTTTACTTGAGCCAAAAGTATATTGGAAACAACCTCTCTACCTTCACAATGTAGGGGTAAGGTCAAAGTACACACCATCCTCCCTAAACCCCATTTATATGATTACACCGAGTACGTTGTTGTTGTAACCACAATGGTCAATCCGTTCCCTCTTTTTTAATGAGAGGGGATGGTTGTCTAGTGCTAACTAGATAATTGTAATGAATGGAATTTTCTATCCTCGATAGACTATAGGAATCAACATAAATAAGTACAAAATCCTTTCAAGTGAAGAAAATCATCACAGGAGTTGTGTGATACGAAAGCTCTCGATCTCGGTTAGCATCAGTTAGTTAAATAGACACAATAAGTGGTCATTTGGTAGCTGGATAGAGTTATCGAAGTATTAGTAATATGAGGATTAGTTATGAGTGAATCTATGCATTATTTTATGCATGTATTAGTTATGCAGGGATTAGTTATTTCACATTTTATCCTGCATAAAATAATACATAGCTTTCCTCACAACTTATACATATATTAATTATGTGGGTTTTTAAATTGTCAACCAAACATCATATTAATTTAATACATGTATAACTTATTTCCTATCTATCTACCAAACTTCACTTCGTATAAGTTATACGGAAATTAATACATGGATAACTTGTTTCTTATCCAGCTACCAAATGACCCCTAATTGATCTGAGTGGTTTCTTGGGAAAAGACCCACACCATAAGAAGTAGGTACTCATACATAGTTTGTAAAGGTTCTGAATTGATGTTTGGTAATTTGATTGGAAAGACTAAGTACCATTATTGTTCTCTTTCTTATTGCACATGATGAACCACCTAAAGGAGAAAGGAACAGTATTATCCCCCTTTCCTCTCTCTTGTATAACTTTGTCCTTTGGCTTCCTTCTAATGACGACCTACTCTTGAGGTAGTTAATTTGATATGCCAATACTTATTTCCTTACCATCTGCGGTTTCAGGTATCCTCATCACTTCCGGAATGGTTGGACCCATCTTTGCAGCTGCATGTTCCACTGGTTGATGTGGATAAGGTATCTTGTTGTTTTTTTGTAGTGCTGTTTGAAATGTTAAGTACCTGTCCCAGAGGGTGCATACAGGAGAGTGAGCTATTAAACTGGTTATATTTACTGCAGTAAAGCTGCACCTATCCCGGATGGCAGTCTCTCTCCCCCCCCCCCCCCCTTTTTTTTTTAAAGAAAAGTTGTGTGGAATATTTCCTGTTTCTGCTTGTTTCAGGAAAGTTGGTTCATCATGTGGGAGTTAGAATTAATTCTTGTGTATCTACTTCTATCCATGTGGGGAGGAAAGAAACATCTCTTCTCAGCTACAAAATTTATTTTGTACACGTCGTACCTAAAAAAGTCAGAGTAATTAGAAATCAGTGAAATTCCATTCTCATGTCAGGATGTACTCTAAATATGTTATATAATTTTCGTTAAAATTATTATTGGAAGGAATCCCTAATGGAGTGGAATGGATATAGAGGATTCATATTTCTGTCAACTAGATTAGTATTGAGGCAAAATTGCTCTGTTGATCATTGTTTTAGCTAAATTGTCTTTTTCTTTGTTGTGTGCTTTTTGAATAGTTTGTTTATTTTTTGTTCCAGGTTCGTTGTATCATCAGAAACATTGTAAGAGATTGGGCCAACGAGGTAGACATAGTTCTTTATTGGCTTATACTTTCTGTCAAGTAAACTATCTAAGAAAATGAAGATCAATGCTATTTCGTCTTTGTTGTACAGGGTCAAAAAGAACGTGATCAGTGTTATAGGCCCATTCTGGAAGAGCTTGAACGCCTATTTCCTAATCGATCAAATGAAAAGTTCGTCACTTCCTTTTGCAGTTTCGATTGCCTTTACTCTTAGGCTATGCGTTATTTTTGTTGTCAACTGGAAAATACTAAAATCTTAGTTCTTCTTGAGTAGTCCTCCTGCCTGTTTGGTTCCTGGCGCTGGACTTGGAAGACTTGCACTAGAAATTTCATGTCTTGGTAGGTTAGCCTAGAGTTGGTATCTTTCCATAGTCTGGTTAAGAGCCTTGTTTAACCAATATTGAACCTTGAAAACAGGTTTTGCTAGCCAAGGAAACGAATTCTCATACTACATGATGATCTGCTCCAGTTTTATTCTTAATCAGTAAGTTTTTAGGTCAGCCATTTCCTAAAGAATGTAGATCTGTGGTTCTGACCTTGCTACCTTTGTTACATCTATAGTACTCAAGCTGCTGGTGAATGGACAATCTTTCCGTGGATACACAGCAATTGCAATTCGGTGTCAGACAATGATCAGCTTCGTCCCGTCTCTGTTCCAGATATTCATCCGGCTAGGTATCCATCAACTTGTGTATAGCATCTTGTGTGTTCTACTGCTCTCATCATATCATGCTTATCAAATGAATTTCTCCTTTATTGGTAATGATTTGAAGACTTCACATAACCATTGTGGGTTCAACTTGTGAAATTATCTGATATTGGATATTATTAGATCTGTGAATGTGGTGGCATGGTGAAGGCTAACTAATGACACCATTTTTAGTGGTCTGTATTGCAAATAGCAGGATGAGAATAATATGCTGCAATAAAGTCGAGATTAGATTTTGGTTTTGTTTCACATGAGTTTTAAGTTTCAGAATTTTGAGGCATAGCAGGGTCCAAACTGGAATATTTAGGAGCTAGAATAGATTCCCCCTCACCCCACCCTCCATCTCCTTTTAATTTTTCTTAAGTAGTTAAATGAATTCTATGAGTCAATGTCTCTGCATTTAGTTGGTTATTGTAGCTTTCTTCTATAAACAATTCAAGTATGAGGTGTTAATGGTTCTCAACAGAAAGAAAAACATCTGTATGAGAAATGCTCCCAGGCCCAAATCCGGAGGTAGGTCTTAAGAAATCCTATTCCAACTTCCTCTCTTCTCTAAAAATCTCTCGGATCAACCAAACCAGTTTTCTGATATAACCCAGAACCTTTTTCCAACCTTCTCTCTCCTTAAAAGATTTTTCCCACCACTTCTCCTTTGCCGGAGATTCTGTTTCTAACAAAAAATATCAAACCGACCCTTTACCCATCAGAAAAGACTCCCACCCGATTTCCGCCATAACCCAGAACTCTTCGTTCCAGTTTTCTCTCTCTTCTAGATGTCTCTTGGTCACGACCATCTTCTCCCACTCTGGATCCCCCATTCTCCTAAACCAGTGTCATTTTATTTTCTTTCTCTCTTCTCCCTTTCTTTTCTCCTTATCCTCTTTTCCAGATGGAGGATTGCATTTATTTTGCAGTTGGTTTAAGTCCTTCGATATTGTTAGATCGTCCCATACAACATAGTCATGGTTTGGTTGGACTAAGAGAAGCGAGGATTTCATCAGGGAGTCTCTTTCAACAGAGACACCATGGAGGATTGTCCAGATATTACACGAAGCATTGAGGGTTCAAGGAATTTTGTGAGAAGGTGGAAGAAGAAAGACAACTCTCCCGAGACATTTTGCTCTAGAAATTACAATAGCCTTGGTCAGTACATCAGTATTTTACATTACAGGAAGGAAAAGATCAGTCCTTATCATTCTGGAAGCGGTTTTTAATGCAGGATGGGATTCTCTAGATGACAAGGTTGGCAGATTTTTAAGCAGTCAGGGACCTCCAATCAATGCTGTAGGACTAAGATTGAGTTTAACAATGAAAGATTTCCCATATACAGTCTCTCACAAGCCTTAAATGGTCTAACCAAGAAGTCATTGATGGCAAGACATTGATGAGGGGGAAACCCGAATCCATGAACACCTTGGAGATCCCCATCCTCTCAGCAATCAGGCGATCGTCCAGCTCTAGCAAGCTCATGGCTTGAACATAAATGAGATGGGAGATGGCACCTTTCTCTTTGAGTTTGCTTTTTGGGAGTTACTGTTGAACAAATCATGAAGGGGGATGGTGCTGAATTTACCTGTCAAGTTTCACTGGTGGACACCATTGTACCATTGAACAAAATCAAGAAGGGCCAATGGCCCGGGAAGAATTTACCCGTCAAGATTCAGTGGTGGACACCATTGTCAGGAGTTGTTGAACACAATGTTACCCAACTCATTGTTTGACCCCAAAGGAGACCGAATAAGCAAAAACTTCCATTTAGACTTTTAATGAGCCACATGAGGCTCCATTTAATGAACAGAACTCCATGGAAATATGGCACCAACAAAGGTTAAGTGCTTTACTTGGTTAGTTGTCAGAAAAGCATGCCTCATTCATGAGAGACTTCAGAGAAGAAAGTTTCACATTGCATCCAGGTGCTTCCTATGCTGTGAGAAAGGAGAGACAGGTAGTCATATCTTTCTTCACTGTAAATTCACCTCTCAGCTATGTCCTTGTTCTCAGCCTAACAGAGATCAAATGGACTATGCCTGAGCATGCATCAGACCTTCTAAGCTGTTGGATTAGGGGAGGGGGTAGTAAGAGTAAGAAGAAATGGTGGAGACTAATTCCGTCATGTATCTGGTGGACAATTTGGAGGGAGAGGAATGGAAGATGTTTTGAAAACAAAGTTAACAGCTTCCAGAAAGTTAAAGGAAACTGTATTGCCGCATTTTATTTTTGGTGTAAAGAAATTTGTATAGAATAAGCTGAACAGCCTTAGGTTCTTTGTAAATAATTTAGGCTGTTCCTAACAACTTTTTGGAGGTCTCCAGCATGTCCTTAATGCTGAGGAATACAACTTTACCAGTTTTTTAAAAAAGAACTCCATGGAAAATAGGTCTGCCTTTCACAGACGTTACTCTCGACTCTGAAAGAAACCACAAAGAAATTCTTAGAAAGCTTTGCAACCTGGGAATCAGCCACCATGAATCAACAAAGCCACATAATCTTCTTCTCTTTTTCATAACCACCAGGAAGCAATAAGGAATCCCAAGAGGCTGAAAAGTCGAAGGATGCTGATGCCATGAGAATTGTTGAGTATAATATGGACCATCAATCCATACAGAACAAGATGGCACAAATTTGCAACTTATGCAAGTCCAAAAAGCAGTGGTCATGCAGGCACAGGAATCTCTCGAGGCTGAAGTTGGGGCCTCCAATTGGGTGAACTCCTATTCTGGATCTGAGCAACACTTATGGAGCTGCTTTTGAAGGTTGCGAGGAAGAGACACTAGTCTTACCCAGTGAACTTGACGAAAGGAAATAGATCATGGAGAAGCAAGGAGAACACAGTAAAATAAAAGACCAAGGAGCAAGGAGATTGCCAAATATGAATTAAAGAATTTGCAATCAGAACTCAATAAAGAGGTGGAAGGGGTGAGAAGCAAGGGGAAGATTTTAAGCTTGACTTATCAATGAAGTTAATCTTTTATCTTGGAATGTTAGGGGACGTAATAAATTACCAAAAAGAAATCTTATTAAGAATTTAATGCAGAACTAGAAGACAGATATCTTTTGTTTTCAGGAGACCAAAATAGAAAAATAAGGGGATCTTATTACCAAACAATATGAGTATGTAGTGGATGAAATATGGAGTTAAAGAAGTTCAAGGTAACAATGGTGGTATTATTATACTCTTGATTGTAGAGCGTGGATTGGTAATTTAGTTGCTAAAGGCTGTTACTCAATCTCTTATCACTTTACTGAAGTTTCTGGGTCTTTACTTCTGTCGTTTTGCTGCTTCCCCAGCTCTAGAGAACAGGATTCAGCTCTTTGGCAAAGCTCCCAGCTCGAATCTAGCTTTTTGACGTCGTTTACTTTGTGTATTGCTCGATCTCCGATGTCGAAGCGGTAGCTTTCCCATTTGTTTGGTTTTCTAGTGAGATTATTTTCCTTGTGGTTCAACCCTTTAGGATTAGTAAACCAGTTCATTCTATTCTTCCACTCTTATTCACTAATCCAGGGGTAATGCATCTTTTCCCTTTACTAGATTTTTTCCTTCCTCTGCAATTTTCAAATTTCACAACCTTTCTTTCCTCCTCTCCATTACAACAACACCCTCAATAACGTGTAGCTTTCCATGTCCCCTTTGTCCAGCCATTAGATCAACATCTTTTGCCAAGAATGTCTATACATATTAGGATACATGACTTACTAATCTAACCCTTACATTGCCAGTTTCTAAAAAAAAGTTATTCCTCATCACCTGTCCCCAGAAACTCACACCATTCTCATCATTCACTCTAAATGGTATGTTCCCATTGGACTCTTCTTATCCTTTCAAGATATTCCTCCATAGCTCGCATCCGTAAAGAATGGGGTACTTTTAATCCTCCACCCCTTTCAAAACCCCATACACCTCCCTCCAAAAAATGTTCAGCTTTACCCCAAATCTCCGTAACCACTTTCTCAATAGTGCCATGTTAAAGACCCTTAGATCCTTAAGTGGAACTCCAACCAACACTTTAACGCAGTGATAGTGCTCCCAAGTCCAAATTATCGAGTGAAACTTTCTTTCCCTACTTGATCTGTTTCACAGAAAATTCCTCTGAACTCTTTCCAACTTCCCTGAAACAGTGACAAGAGTGTGTAACAAGGACATGAAATATGTGAGAATGCTTAACAATGTGCTATTAATTAACACTTCCTTTCCCCCTTAGGATTGACCTTCATGGCGGGTGTTCCAGTGTCAAAGAGTTCGGAAAGAAGGTCGATGATGAACAATAGACAAAGACAAAGACAAAGGAAGGAGGAGATGGAGCTGACCTCGCTGCCAATCTGGAAGCCTCTTTGTTGTACTAGAGTAAATGATTTAGTTCAAGCATAACTTTGTTGTGCAAAGTGCAGGATTAGGTTGGAGGAAGTGCTATAAGTGTAAAGGAGTTAGTTATTAGAAAAACCTCTGATCCGAAATGATGCATATTCTCAAAAGAAAAATACAAATTAGTCTTTGTTTGCACATATTTTGCAATTTTAAAGTCCCCCTTAGTGAAACTCCTACCGAAGTTGACTAGATCTTATGATGTCATCATTTAATTCCATATCTCAAGTCTTCTTCTTGGTTTTCATAAAGTAAAATTTTGCTTGGTATATCGTTGCTAGATGCAGTAAGTTGAATTACGCTGTGTGTGAGAATAGTGTATATTATATGCATCTCATTCTGTGAACCCGGCCGTTCATTTTTTAGTTCTGCAATTCACTCAATGGTTTGTATCACTTGGCTTGCTTCTAAATGGCCCATTTCTGATCAATTACTTTGGAAACAGTGCAGGTATTACTGAAGGTTTTTCCATGTGTGGTGGTGATTTTGTTGAGGTTTATAGTGATCCAAGCCAAGCAGGTATGGTAGCTTGATGGCATTTTCTTGTCTGAGGAGATAGAAAATATCCGGAGGAACCATCCAATGATGTTTTATGTAGAAATATATACGAATATGTACATTAGATTCAGGACCTTAAACAAAATATCTAATGCTTCTTATACTGACCTAGGTTATATTTTAGCTCGTACAAGGATAATGTATTTTGATATTTCATCTATACCTTGTGGAAATGAGAGCTGCAATTGGGGTATATGTGTACCTGCATCTTAATGGGCCCTAAAGTTAAGTTTTGTCCTCATCTTTCAGCTCATTAGAAGCACTCATGTTGACTGTTCATGACCTTTTGTCTTATGCTAAATATAATTAGTTGCGAAAATAATATGCTTTTTTCTTTCTTTTGTAGGCATGCATTTCTTAAGATTGATCACCATAAACTCAGCTATCTAGTAAAATTATCCTGCATCTATTTGTTTTTTTTCTTGGTTGTGTGTGTGTGAAGGGGGGGAGGCTGCATGACTGGTTCAAATGCAATTTGTTAAGTTCTCATCATGTGTCGTCTGCAGATATTCTAGTCATTGTTATTCATTAAATCGTAACTTTTTTTTTATGATAGAAGCTATCCTCATCAGATATTAATGTGCAGGAGTTTGGGATGCAGTTGTCACTTGTTTCTTCCTAGACACTGCCCATAACATTGTGGAGTATATTGAGATTATCTCAAAAGTCCTCAAAGATGGTGGAGTAAGTAATATTGCTAAGCTTAACATATTTTTCAAAAAAAAATTGATCATTTGGTTCATCTTTTTGTGTATTTATTTTATGATGCATGATCTGCTTGCCTTGCAGGTCTGGATAAACCTGGGGCCCGTGCTTTATCATTTTGCAGATATGTATAGTCCAGAAGACGTAAGCTCTCTCTCTCTATATAAAACCAAAAGTAGCTGCACATTTTGTATTTAATATGGATGATATACTTGCTTTACTGCTCCTTCTCCCCCACCCTAAAAAATCCAGGAAATGTCTATTGATCTGAGCTTGGAGGATGTGAAAAGGGTCGCTCTTCATTATGGATTTATATTTGAGGTATCCTCAGATTCATCTGATTGTTGTCATGGCTTGCACCATATATTTGTTGGGATTGAGTGCTTCATTTGCTTATGCAGAACGAATCAACTATTGAGACAACATATACTACAAATGTTAGGTCAATGATGCAAGTAAGTTTAACATCTTTTTGTAGCTAGGTGGTATTCATACTCATTTTCTCCTGTTAAGATTAAATCATGTTCCATGTCCAAGTTTGAGGTCCAATAGAGTCTATCGAACAAATACCACAAAATCTATGGACCAACACACACCGAAAAGCCTGAAAATCATGAGTTCCTGTTTTTTTGACCCCGCAACTCCCAAAAAAAAAAACTTCAGTAACTAAATCCAATGCATACTGGTCACTCGGCCTTTTCGGCCTGACCAGAGGTAGTTTGGGTCGCAATGAAGTCGGTCGAATAAATTTAGAATTCTTAATTATGGTGGCATGATCATTAAGAGTATTTTATGTTATATTTGCAATGATTCTTTCATCTTTCAACAATAACATGATCATAGAGTTTTCTGCATAATCTCTTGACTATCTACAATGTTGATTGAGTACCTTAGTTAGAAATCATTCTATAAGCAGGTGTCTCCCCCCCCTATTGAGTGGGGATGGATTGGTTCATATTATTATTATTATAATGTTGATACGATGTTTGACTGGATTTGTTTTTGGGTTTGGTGGGGGGCAGGAT
Source organism: Solanum piurae (assembly GCA_029582685.1). Lineage (NCBI taxonomy): Eukaryota > Viridiplantae > Streptophyta > Magnoliopsida > Solanales > Solanaceae > Solanum > Solanum piurae. The sequence continues at coordinate 9,622 of JAJOOO010003341.1, forward strand.
CAAGGGACAAAATAATTGACAAATTTATCTTGTATTAATCAGACAATCAAACAATTGAGTATCAATTCCAAACAGTTGTTATGGGCTTCCAGCACTAAGCGCAATTGAAGCACAGGGTTTAATGAATGAAGGTGAAAATGAAGAAAACTAATAAGTAACTATTTCTTAAAGTTAAAAACTATACATGTATTTAAGAATAATTACTAAGAAAACAAACAACAATTTTATGGATAAAAGGAGTATAAAATATTATATTTAAGTGAATAGTTGTAGTTTAGTGCTGTCTTTTCAAGATAACAGTCATCGGTGATGTGAAGTGTTGCCTAAGCCAGGTGAAGTGCTCAACCTGTTTTGCACCTACCTTTTCAAGTTTAAGTGTCCATCAAAAGATGCTTTGGTTACACTGATATCCATTAAAGGAAAAGATTTACTAGTTACAAACTATTTTTTTTGATAAAGGTAACATTACTTCTATAAATCCACAAGTATAGTTCCCCCAACAAAAGTATTACAACTTACATCTTGTGGTACGAGTTATCTTTACAAAAAGTCTAAAACATAAAAAACGTCTTTTGTTTGAGCTAATAGTTTTTGCTCACACCAAAAATAAATAGGCCTAAGCAATTCATCTTAAGAATCTGTAAGCTGCTTTGTACTCCTTCAAAACACCTCTTATTCCTCTCAATCCAGATTGACCACCATATACAAGCCGGAACAATCTTCCATCTCTCCTCCTTCTTACTTACCATGCCATCCTTATTCCAGCATCTTAGGACACCCGCTATGCTTCCAGGTTTCACCCATCTGATCCCTTTTAGGCATATAAACATCCTCCATAGTTGGTTTGTCCACTTGCAATGCAAAAAAAGGATGGTTGATTGTCTCAGGTTGTTCCCCACATAGAAAACACTCAGCTAATTGATGACCCCTTTTACTTAGGTTTTCCTGTGTCAGGATTACCTCTTTTGCCAAAAGCCAGGTGAAACAATTAACTTTGTAAGGAATCTTTGGCTTCCAAAGCATCTTCCAAGGCCAATCTCTTTCCTTCACCACTGCTGGATTCAGCTCCTTGTATGCTGAGTTGACAGAGAACTTCCCATTCTTGTCTTTGCTCCATTCCAGTCTGTAAACAATCAATTACTAGTTACAAATTATAGCGGTCGGTAATAAACTTGACCTTTCTTAAAATAAAATAAAATTATAGCAGTTGGTAATGTCAAGCCATTAAGGATATGTTTTTGGAGCGACCAGTGAATGACAGCTCTATTATAATTGTGTGTAATCCACTGAGTAGTCAAAATGAACCATTACTAGGTCAGAGCCTCAGAGGGTTGCATTGTTGACAGCATGGTCGGTAAGCTCTTGGTGTACCAGCTGGTTTGTCTAGTACCAATATAAGAGTACCTGTTTACAGATAATGCATCATATATTCATGATCAAAAGTACAGTACTTATATATTGCTCAACAAATAATGCATCATATATTCATGATCAAAAGTACAGTGGCCTTCACTCGTTAACTCCTAATGAAATCAAAACTTCAAAAATGAGAAATTTTCAAAGGCTATATATCAATATTTCAGTAAATTAAAGGAGTGCATTATATATTTTAAAATTCATCACTCGTTAAGTTCTAGTGAAATGAAATTTTACAGATGTGAGAACTCCGAATACTATATATCAAAACTGCAGTAAATTAAACTAGCACGTGAAGTAGTGTTGGCATATTCTGCGAAGTTTGGTTGAATTCATAGTTTGAAATCCATGCTTTATGTACTAGGATCCCTGGTGGTTTAGTGACACAATTTCTTAGATTGCAATCAGACAAATTCTCTTGTATAGATGAGAACAATTTTGATATTATTAGATATGTGTTGTTTTACTCTTTTCCTTCCCTTTGATTGCTAACAATTTTTGTTTTGGTCTTCATATTCTCCTTTAAATTCTGACCCAAGCCCATGGAATATATTGCATGCCTTTGCCCAACATCCCTCATGAATTTATCTCTCGGACTATGGTATCATTGAGCCCAAAAATGCGCATAACATGTCAACTTGTACGGTTCCTTATAAAGCTCTTCATGCTTTTCTCCTTATCCGATGTAGGTTCGCTTTAAGGTGTCATGTGCACTTCCTTCGAAAGGAGTAGCAGGCTGAAACTTTAGGCACGTGAAGAAGGGGTGAGTGCACGTGACACTTTAGGCAAATCAACATCCGAATAGTTTAGGAAAGTGAAGACATGACACATTTCACATGGTACGCGTGTGTTTGGATCTGAGGAGCATGTTGGGCCAAAACAGACAATTCATGAGATGGGCTTGGATCATACATAAATCCTCCTATTTTGTTGCATGTGCAATTGTTATACATACATCTACACTAAACTTTGGTCTTCTCTTTGCAGAATCGATATTATGCTGCCTTCTGGACAATGCGTAAGAAAACAAAGGCGACTTTGTAGTTAACCAACAAATATTTTGCATCCCTGTGTTGTGGAATACCAATGAATTCACGTTGATTCACTTAGTCCTATTGAAGGCATGCGTATTCAAGACTAGGAGGACAATTTTCATAAATCTATTATTTTTAGCGCGACAGATTTAAACAAGATTTTTTGTTTTCTTTGATCAATGTAATGGAGATTGCATGAATGACTATTCAAATTTAAAATTGTTACTTTTGTTGCAAGCATCCTAAAACTTGTGTATTGATAGAAGTTCTTCATATTGTTGATGAGAGGATACGTATTAATGTTAAATCAAAACAAACATTCATGACAGTTAGGTTGCAGCAAGCTGATACTTGTAGTGGCGACTGAACTAAAGCTACTATTGAGACTATTGTTGTGGATAATACTCATGTTGAGCGGCGATTAATATAAGCTATTAGTCTTTTAGCGGCAACCATAATTGCTGGAAAAACACACTTTTTAGAGGCAGTTAATAATGTTATTAGTTGCGACTATTGTTGCAACTAATGATAACTTTTAAAAAATGTATAATATAACTATTAGTTGTTGCTAAAGTTTACTTTTACGGCGGTTAATATTAGGGTGACTTTGTTGCCGCTAATCCTATCTAATAGCTGCGGTTTAAATAACTATTCCTGGCAACTGATATGGCTTTTAGTGGTGACATTTGTTGCCACTAAACCATAATTTTGTCGGTTTGTATAGTATGCTTATAACTTTTTGCTGTGATTAATTCGACTATCGGTGGCAACTTTATTGCCACAAAACCATTATTTTAGCAGCAGTTCATAATACTATTTGTGGCGACTATTATACCTTTTGGCGGCGACTATTGTTGCCACTAAATCGTACTTATTGCGGCGGTTATTAATACTATTCGTGGCGACTGTTATGCCTTTTAGCGGCGACCTTTATTGCCACTAAAACATAATTTTTGCGGCGGTTAAATATACTATTTGTAGCGACTGTTATGCCTTTTAGCGGCGACTTTTATTGCCATTAAAACTAATTTTTGCGGCGGTTAATTATACTATTTGTAGCGACTTTTATACCTTTTAGCGGCGACTGCTGTTGCCACTAAAACATAATTTTTGCGCCGGTTAATGATACTATTCGTGGCGACTGTTATACCTTTTTAGTAGCGACTTTTGTTGCCGCTAAAGCTTACTTTTGCAGCGACTTTTGGCATTATTTTGAGCGACTTATATACCTATTAGTGGCGATTATATAACTATTAGCAGCGACTGTTGAAGCTACTAGTAGCAATATTTGTTGCCGCAAAAATATTTTTACCTGCGTTTTCTTAACCAATAATGGCGACTGATATACCTGTTGATAGCAACTTTTTACTTCTAAAACTTACTTTTAGCGTCGGTTAATACAACTATTGATGAGAAGAGTTGTTGCTAAAAACATAAGCAGCGACTTATATGCCTAATAGTGGCAACTTTTGCTGCCGCTAATGCAAGGTTACTAATGTCTTCTTTTAGCGGCGGTTTATATAACTTAGCGTCAACTATAGTTGTTGCTAAGACATACTTTTTTAACTTTGTTGCTGCTAATACATACTTTTAAAGAGATGTCCCTGCTTATCTCCAATTCAACTGAAATTTGATGAGTCCCATAAAAACAATTGAATAACTTGGTGAAAACCAAGGTCTCTACAACATCATACCTTGTAGGACAAAAAGGATTTTAGCATTCTCTGGAGACTTTTGGCCACACTTTCATCCGTTTTCATTTTTTGTCATATCAAGAGAATTCAACTTTCATTATGACATTGAATTTGTTTTTTCCTTAGCAAAGTGGTAACGACGATGAAAGAAAACTAGTAAAGTGAATAAACGGAGGATTCAACATCATAGGTAGCATTGCCCCCACTTCAGGGGTTCATGGGAGAAGCCACATTACATCTAAATTATCCCTTGAGATTTAGCTGAACACCAAACAAAAGCATAGCCTTGGCAAAAGACGGTGTTATTGAACATTGACGTAGCAAAGCGATGACCAATCTTTCACAAAACTATGTGAACTTATGGAGGTAGAAATATGATGCACTACAACTTTGAACTTAATCAATTTAATGAAAGGATACAGGAGCTGTAGAAACCACTTGTGATCAATCTGCAAAGACATTTTCATAAAAGTGTATACTGGCTCTCTGCCGAACAACAACCAAAAAAATAACTTCCAGAAACGCATGAAATGCGTCAATTATGAGAAAATCTAACAATTTAAGAACACGTCTTTCAACTGGAAAGATACCTTGCATGAGTCAAAAATCAAGGGAGAATTTTTTTCCTTCGACGTGGGGTCTCTCTCTTGACAAACATCGTCTCAAACTCATCAAGGGGTCGACTGGAACCATCAGGTTGACTAACGAACTTCCAGCCACCACCATTCCCACGCTTGCCACGAGATCCTAGCATCTCAACAGTGAAATTCCAGCCATTTGAAGGGCGCCTCCGGCTATACTTGTGGCATTTCACTTTTTTCGCCATCTAAAACCAAAAGCAGAACCATGTAGCCCAGAGTTAGTAAAAACAGAATAACAGTACACACAACAGATCAAAATTTTATTTTGGTGCAACAATACATCAGATCATTATGGTACACTTATTGTTTCTTGGTTCCTAGACATGCTAACCTTCATCTTGTTGAAGTTCATCCTTTGGACGAACTCTTGATACAACATCTCATCTTCCTTCATTGATATTTCATAGTGCACCTCATCAGGATCCCTGGTAGTCCCATCCCAACCCTCGGGCATGACCTTGAAGTCGGGTTTATAAGGAAGAGTTGCAACATGGAATTCCCTGTCATGAGAATTGAAAAATCTGCAGAACAAGCAAGATTAGTATTTTCATAAATCATAACAGTTCTTCTAATGTTATTAGCCATTTTCATAACAATTTCCAGGTGATCAGCACAAACATATTGCTAGACTAGAGAAAGCATGCATGTGCTTGCTTTCACGAAAATATCACTGAAGATAAAGATGCTTGTGTCCAAGGAAAGATGTGAGGCAAGCACCGCTGCATAATAGTTCGACAATGAAACCCTGACCACGTCCGTTAAGCTTTGACTTCTTCCAAATTTATTTTAGCTTCCGACACATACATACTAGGTTAGTAGTAAACATTTTTTGTAGTGGCATAAACAACATTTAATCAGGTAATATTGTGAATTGTGTATATACAACCAGCAAATAAGGAACCAGGAACAGGAACAATCAAATCAGATAACTATTGTGAGTCTGTAGTGATTAGTGAAGAATCGTTATGGGAAAACATAAAGCAGCACAAGGTTTTTCCAGTTCTACTTGAAGGTTTTTTCTTTAATCAGGTAAAGTTCAGGTCTACTATACTACCCCTATAAATGCTTGGAACTCCTCTTAGCAACATATTTCCAGACTATTTATCTCCCCATAAGCCAACTCTTCTCTATCCCCTACCTTGAAAGGAAGATTCTCAGTCTCTACCCATCCATTCATGATATTCCTCCACACTCCACACCCAAAAGACAACCTGATATCATTAGTTCTCCAACTCCTTCTAACACCCCCATACTTGTCTACTATCACCTCTCTCCATAAGGATTGGACCTCAATCCCAAATCCCCACAACCATTTCCCCAACAAAGCTTTGTTAAAAACCCTCAGATCTTTTACTCCCAATCCTCAACTCTTAGGAGTTGTCAGCGCCTCCCATCAGGGACTTGGTCAACTTAACCTAGGTGCTTTGGTAGGGTACTTGGTTTAATTTTTGGGTTTATGTCATAAACATATATATATATAAAGTATGCAAATGATTTTCTATGACACAAGATATCTTATGAATAAAACATTAGATGTTTATAAAGAACTAAATTTTATTAGTTTTGGTACAACTACTTTAATTAATCAAGATATATACTTTATATGTTGTAATATACATTTATTGGTCGTATCACAACACTCGGATCCATACCTCCGGAGTTCAAGCAACATAGGTAAATATTGCTTTGGATTGTCTTCCAACCTACATGATGTCTCTTGTCCCCATCTCAACTTGTATTGAAAAAGGAATAACAGTTTTGAGAAACAATTTTCTTTGGGAGGGCAGCTCACAAAGAAAGAAACTATACTTTGGTTAGATGGCCCGCAGTTTTGAGATGTAAAAACCTCAAGCTGCACACTAAAAGTCTCCTAGGCAAATGGCTTTGGAGATTAAATGATATTCATGAAGCTATAAAATATGGAAAGAAGAATTCTGGTCTCCCAAACCTGCTATGAGGCCTAGCAGAGTGGCTGTGTGGAAGAACACTTGCAAATACCGTGATGAGTTTAATGAGAATATTGAACTAAAGGTGGGGAATGGGAAGAACATCAAATTTTGGTTAGATAGATGGCTGGATATAGGGATTCTGAAAGAAGTGTTCCCTGTTTTATACAATATAATTCTGGAGTAGATGCACCTATTGCAGATTGTTTCATGCACAAGTGTGGATGGCCAGCAGTAGTGGTGTATTCGTGTTAAAAGCTATTGCAATCTACTGCAAAAACAAACAGGACAATGGGAGGCTGAACGTCCCTGGAAAATGTTTTGGAGAATAAAAGCACCCGAAAAAAGTCCAGCTTTGGATAAACAGCAGAAAAAGAAGTATGCTTAACTCAAGATGTATCACAGAGAGGGGCTTCTATCTATGCAACAGATGCTTTCTATGTGAAGATTCACCAGAAAATAAATTAGCATCTCTTTTTGCATTGCAACTTCTTCAAAAATTTGGACTCTTTTTTTAATTATATTTGGAGTTAGCTGGGTGACGCCTCAAATGTGAAGCGCCTACTCAATTGTTAGCGGGGACAGAAAGTTGATAGAAGACTAAAGTCAACTTGGAAGACTATCCCAATTTGCATCATGTGGACTATTTGGAGGAAAGAAAAAATAAATGCTTTGGAAAGGGAAAAACCACATGCTTCTTTTCTAAAGTACAAATGTATACAAAACTTATACTAATGATATAGGAGCAATACAATGGAAAATCCCAGCATTTCTTTTGGATTTTGTGGAAAGCCTTGATGTTGTTACTGTTGATATGCTCATGTTTTCAACTTTTATACTTTTGTGGTACCCTTTTGGTAATAAACATTAACAAAGTACCATTTTCAATAAATAATAATAGGAACATCAAACTTGGACAAAGTTGTAAGTAACAACATAATCTCGAAGGATTTTAAAGGAAATGACTTCAGAATCTAATTCACTTACTCTGGGCATGTATCAAGCAAGAGCTCAACCGAGTCATCCAATGGACGCCCAAGCTTCTTCTCTTCCTCCTCCTCAAGTTCCTTCAGCCATAGAATTGCATGAACCCTCTGCCTCATGATCCTGTAATCTTTTGCTAAGCGCTCAACTGTATACAACTCTGGATTCTCTTTATGCTTCTTGTACATTTCTGTCTTCTCTGAATCCTTCAAATAAGACCCCCTTGCACCTGGCTCCATTACCTGCTCCAATAACACCAAACTTTGGTAATCCATCATAGTTGGAAAGGATACTACCACTTCATACCCTTATTTGTTCATCGAGTTCTTAGTGTTTTACCAGAAACAATTCCGAATAACCAAAAAGAAAGTAACTTTCTCCCAATCCCATTTTATATGCTAGTGAAAAGAAATTCTTTAGGACTACGAAAGACTACAGCAAGAAAGTTTGGTTTGCAATATTAAAACATATGTTATTTCTCAAAAAGTAAAACTTTATCTTCAAAAGAACTTCAAATTAGCCCAAAAATAAAAACTTAAACAATCTAACCCTTGTACATTGAACCACAATGAATCTTGGGAACAAAGCAAGTACAGTACATTATCCCAAATCAATCTAGACCATACATGCTTACAGAATTATCAAAATTCTGGTTCATAACCAGAAAGGTTCACATTACTTCTTTTGGTGGCTGGGCTTCAGACAGGAGGATGTATTGTGGTGGTTGGGCAATAACAGTGGCGCTTTCAAGGTTAATGCAATTTACAGAATGATCAACCACCCCAATCTACAATTAAACAGCTGACCTAGGAAGCTCATTTGGAAAACAAAAGTACTATATAAAGTAGCTTGCTTTCTGTGTGGCTACTAGCAAAACGGCAGAGATTGTTATTCATCTATCCCTACATTGCAAGACAACAACACAACTTTGGATAATATTCTTAAATATCAAAGGCATTTCATGGACTGTGCCTGGAAAGGTTTCAGAAGCAGTTAAGAGAGAATTGCGAGGAGGCAGGTCTACCGGCAAAAGACAGAAGTAGATGGAGAATTGTTCCTGCCTGCATCTGGTTGACCATTTGGAAGGAGGGGAACTCTAGATGTTTTGAGAATGTAGAGAATAGATTGCAGAGTATCAAGTTGAATAGTACCTTGATCCTGTGTTTTTGGTGTAACCAGTTAAACTCAAAGGATAAAGACCTTACTTGAACAGGATGTGTTCTATAGGCTCGTACCACTGTATCCTTGAGTTCTATAGAGACAGTAAACCAAGTTTAGTGGATGAACTGTGGCCATGATACTAGAGCATGATTAACAGCCTCCTTGTGCGAGGCAGTTTTCGAAGACCCTTGGCTCAAAAAAAGTGTTTTCTTAACACCAGTTTGAAAAATATGAGAGTGAAGAAGCAACGGTGAAAATACTGAGGAAATGAGAGTATATGCAAAAAATGTAGGATAACCAAAGATAATACGAATAATACCGATAGTACTGATAATAAGGAGAAGGGGGAGCAAAAAAATCTACATTTCAATCAATCAGTTTATCTTTGAAGGTTCACCCAAAACAAAAAAGATGGCTCAACTCCCACCAACTTATTTTAGTAAGCATGTACCAAGTGCAAATTTCTTTCGAAGGTCTTCAATGATTTGAGAGTCATAATCTGAATTAACTAATAAAGCTAGGCTAGAAATCATACATTTCAATGAATTAGTTTATCTTTGACGGTTCACCCAAAATAAAAAGGATGGCTCGACTCCCACTTTTGGAGTGACTAGTTGATTTATAAAGTTGAACATATATGTTTCATTCAAGCTGTAAAGTAGAAAAATAGCAAAATATACACTACATTGAAAATTAATTAGTAGGTACAGAAGACCGTAAAATCATAGTATGAATATCCAAATTAGAATTCTTAACATATCTTAATTTCGAATAGAAAGTTCATAAGGGAAAATGGGAAGCACATAAAGTTCCAAATAGTAATTGACAGGAATGAGAAGAAGATTGGACCTATGTTTAGAATGAAACGGAAGGGGAGAACACACTCAAAAATTGAGGATCATATTATTTGAACTTCTGAGGAGTCAAAGAGATTAGTGTCTACTGCAAATAAGTGACATTAATCTTCATATAGAATCCCTTGGGTGTATAAAATGACCATTCTAACAAAAAAGATAATGCTCTCTGGCACATTTCTTGAGGCAGTTCTCTCTCCTCCCTCCTAGGTGGGAGAGCCCTCTCTCCTCTGACACCCTTCCGCCAAAATTCCTTCCACACATCTATTGCTTCTGTTAATCACCTCCTGTGATTATTCTTCTTTTCTTTCTACTCTCTTTCTTAGACAGGCCATGGGGGGAAATAGGATTTATATTAATGCTGGTTTCAAGTCTTTTGATATTACCAAATGGAATGATGAAGGCTCTGTTTGGTACGAGTGGGTGGAGAGAAGTCGAAGAATGATGAGAAGAACTACCGTGTTCAGTAAGGTGATGGAATGGATTTGTTTCCTGCTAAGAGAAGCTTCCACTGATCAGAAGAAAGTCACAAGGAGATGGAGATATAATGAAAGAAAAGATGGCAAAGGAGGTTACCACCCCTTATGGTGTTAGCTTATGGAAATCCATTAGAAAAATTTGCAATGAATTCAAATCAAAACCCAAGATCAAAGTGGTAAATGGCATAAAACTAGATTCTGGAAGGATGATTGGCATGTTGAAGGAAATATGGACTCCTTTCCCTGACATCCACAATTTAGTTCTTCAGCAACAAAGTACTATAGCTGACTTATGGACTCCTCAAGGGTGGAAATTTGTATTTAGAAGACGCCTCAATGACTGGGAAATTCCAAGAGTAATAGAATTTTCTGGAAGCATTGATCAGTTTAGTGGTGTGGAAACAGATTGCAATGGTTGGGAAACAGTAAAGGGATTTTTAAAAAGTTGAACCATCAAAATTTGCAGTTACTCAAGTGGCCCTGGAGACATATATGGAAATCCAAGATCCCCTACAAGGTGTCTGGCTTTGTGTGGTTACTGTCTAAAGAAGCAGTATTGACACATGAGAATTTAATGAAGAGGGGAATTACACTTTTGCTCTAGATGTTTTTTTTTGTGGGAAAATTGCAGAAATGGTCAATCATTTGTTCATCCAATAAGAAGTCACTGGCCAGTTGTGGAATTTGTTCCTGAAACTTAAAAACATTGCTCGGTCCATGCCTCAGAGAATTTCAGAGGTCTATATAGCTGGGAAGAAGCAGGGACACAAGCAAAAAACAGAAGTAACTAGAGAACTATCCCTGCCACTATTTGGATGACAATATGTAAAGAGAGGAAACCTTAGAGTTTTTGAGAATAGGGAAATTAGTATGCAACAAGTCAAACTGAATTGCATTTTGACTGTGTGTTTTTTGGTGTAATCAAATTTACTCTAACGATATTGTCTCTATCATTGATGTCTTAGACTCATTATAGGGATAGGTCGGTATTATTAGAGTTCCCTATGTAAATACGGTTTCAGTACAACCTATGTATTGTTCTACAGAAATAGAAACAATCACGAATCACCATTTTCAAGAAAAAAAAGACCAGTCTAGCAATGTACCCAGTGTATTAGTCGAGGGGCAAGCAATGCCACGTGCTAGTTAAGACTTCCAATGGCAGCCTAAACTTCTTGTATTAGTCTATAGAGTTAAGTCAGGAAATTATTAACATATGCTACAGTAAATAGAGACCAAAGACAATGTGATATAGTTTTGATGCACCCACGTACACACATCCACGATTTCCTTGCTATTATAGTTCTTTCAGAGGAATAAAATTGATAATACTATTAAACATACCGCTTTCCTATCCAGCCTAGGCAATGAACCAATAAATATTAAGTAATAGAAAATACAAGTACAACTTAGATTAGCATTGGCACCCCAAGAAGTAGAAACACCTAACAAAGACTCATCAGAAGATTCAAATCAATAGATGTACACAATCAAAATTTTGGGAAGGCACAAAGGAATCGTCAGATATATCCTTCGCAGTACCATATCTCGATTTCTCAATATCATTCTAGTAAACCATAATCTATAAATTCTAATCAGCGTGTACACTATACATTACTCATACTAACATTGTAGTTTCTAACTAAAACTACGAACAATTAAATCCCAAAACACAAAAGCATTACAGGAAGAAGTATTTAGCCTAATAGATGTTTGCACTACTAACTCAGTTGAGAGCTCATTATCATGTAATTGTCTACCCTAAGCATGAGTTAATAAGCAGTAAAAAGGCATTACACTGCAATGTATATTAGTTAAATAAGAAGAGAAGTCAGTTTAATTTGTATCACCTGCTTCATCAAAACGCTCATATCCTTCATCCTCTCATCCCATCCATCAACAAAAGCTTTCCCTTTTCGATTCTCAGCATGAAGCTCCTTAATTTTATCCGTTTCTTCATCAGTCCATCTAGCTGAACTGAACCCATCAGACGACGGAGCAGATCGTGCATTGGGCTCCGAACCCATTTGTCGGCCCACAACTTCTCCATCAAAATGCTCCTTGGTTAACCCAGTAGACCATGAATTTGAACCCTCATCCCAACCCAAATCTTGTGTAGAACCAGTACCACCGAAATTTGCACTCCAATCATTTCCAGTAGAAAAGGGCTTCACAAAATTGAAGTTTTTCAAGGATATACTAACTGGGTTTTGCGAGAATTTTGTTAAGATTCGTTGAAAAGCTCGCATTTCTGAAAATTTCAGTAACAGCGAAGGAGGAGTTTGAACCCTATTAAAACCCTAATGATGAACTCAGCTATGGTAGAATTAACAAGTGCGCAAAAGAAAGGGACAAGTAAGAAAATAAAATTGTAGTATAAAATAATAATACGAGAATTTACATGACATAATTGAAATTTTGATAAATCATACTATAATTATTAGTATTAGTTTCATAATTAGAATTTGGAGATTGAAATATATTTAAAATATCTAAATGATATATAAAGGAATTTCAATTAAAGAAAAACTTGTACGTATAATACATGACCATTATTTTGGCTTCAGCGGACAACTATGCCCTCCAACTTTGAGTAGACACTTAAACTTGTATAAAATTGAATAAGTAGACACACATGTCCTACATGGAATATTATATGTAGGACGCCACGTAGGACACAAAATTTTCATGTGGGTGTCATGTAGGATGTATGTGTCTATTTGTTCAATTTTATACAAGTTTAAATGTCTACTTGTGCACATCCAAAGTTAAAGGTCATAGTTGCCGGCTGACGTTAAGAGTCATGTTTATGTATTATGCCTATTCTTTTTTATAAACAAAGCATTGCCCCACTTTTACTTTATTTTATTTATTTATACTAATAAAACTAATTATTATAACAATTAAAATAGAAAAACAAATTTCTTAGCACTCATTTGACGTTTGTTTCATAAACTTATCCATTGTTGTAATATTTTGACTAAGGAAATCTCTTAAGTAGCAAAATTATGATCAATCAATAGAACATTCTTTTCAATTTTGACCAAAAAAAAAGATAAGAATATTTTTATCTAGAAGGATTCAACATGGTGTGAATTTTTCAAAGATATTTGATGCAAAATGTAGTTTGTTCTCCTTTCATTTTTCTTAGATTGACATTTAATTTATTGATAAGTAGTAATGAATAAGCTAATTAATTTTTCTCACTCTGAAATATATTCTTAAAATAATATCATTTTGTATATTAAAGTAAGTCTAACTCTATACACAATGTAACATAATGAAATTTGTGAACTATTTATCTTGTGAGAACAAAATTTTGGCTCGTCTTTTAATCGTATCTATTTTAAAGTAAGTCTCTTAAAATCTTGCATATTTCTTCCTTAAAAAGATGACCTTTTCAAATAAGTTAATCTTCGATTTTATGCATTCATTCATCTTGTGCAAAGTTCGTGTTATAAATCATGTCTTTTTTTCTTCTCTTTTTGGAGATTGTTTATTCTGAGACTGAATTTAACCACAGAAACATGATCAATGAGAATACATATAGCCGACCAACCTCAATCGAAGGCATTGTTACAAAAAAAAAAAGCTAAGTATAATTTTTTAGATAAACTGTAATAACAAGGACAAAGAGCATATCAATTGTAAAATCATGTATGTAAATCTAGAAGGCTCATTTTTGGTCCCTATTGCACATGGATCTCAACAACTTGAGCAACATTCTAGCCTTATTTTTGGTCCTTTCACTACATTGGCTTTGAAGTAGTAACAACAACTTAGTCAAAATCCCACAACAAATAGCATCTTCCCTAGCATTCATGAAATCTTGACACAAAATGATTAAACAATTCATTGCACTTTCACTTGCTTCATTATCTGATGAAACTCTAAATACCATCTTCACAATTTCACTAACACCATTTGGATGATCCAAAACATCCTCTTTTGCACTTTCTACAACTAGCAATGTCTCAATTGTTTTCATTGCCATAACAAGTCCAAATAAGCTTCTATATTCACACTTTGGAGCATTCACAATGTATGTTATCAATGCCTTAACTGCATTTTCTTTTGTTATAACTTCGCGATTCTGTTCAACAGAAGATAATGCTGAAAGAGCCTTGATTGATTCTTCATAACCATCTAGTTTGTTCTCAATAAGATGAACAAGTTCTTGAACAAGAATCTTGGATTTACCAAACATAACTAAAAGTTCCTTTGATTGCAAGGATGATGAAATTGCCACTATGTAATGACACAAGCTTTTCTTGATCATAAAACTCCCTTTCTTGAACAGAATCAAGAAGTTTGTAAACTTTGATTCATCTTGTTTAAGCATGTTGAGTGTTCCCAAGTCACTAAATGGCAACAACTTCAATCCACAAACTAATGCTTTCTCCACAAACATGATATTTCCTTCAAAGTTCAAACTTTCATCTGCATTTTCCAAGGCTAATTCAAGAATCATTTGGAAGAAATCTAGTTGAATCAGGGGACAGTTTTCGAAAGGCAGATCTTTTGATAAAGCAAGGACTTTCTCTAATGCTTCAACTTTTGCTTCCAATGTAGACTCCTTTGACTGAAGATTGTGTTTAAGAACAACAAATGAATCATCAACTGTTTGAAAGTAATCTAGATCATAACCATGACTACAGTTTATTTGAAGCCATCGATCGATCAAATGGCGAAGAGTGGTGTTTGGTACAATACTAGAGTCATGAAGCTTCTGCATTGTAACAGGACAAGTTGAATTCCCACAAGATAACCATTTTTCAATACTGGATCTATCATATGTTTGGCCTGTGCATAAAGTAACTGGATCTTTAAACAAATCTAAACTTATTGGACACCTAAACAAGATAGGAATTCCAATTTCAGGCTCCTTCATTAGAATCAACTATATACTTATAGGATTCAAATAAAAATGAAATCTTTGAAGTGGGATTTTAGTTTATCTCCAAAGGGTGTGTGTAGACATGACAAGAAAGTTGAAACATTGAGTTTTCACTAGTTGAAAGAACAAGCCAAGAAGGATCAAAACTTTTCTTGAACATGTGAGATTATAAGACCAATAATCTTCATATATAAACTAGTACAATATGTGATATGTCTAGTCTATTTGTAGATTCAAAGGGTGTGTGTAGAAATGACAAAAAGAGTTGGAACATTGAGTTTTCACTAGTTGAAAGGATAAGCTAATTAGCAAAGAAAGATTGAAACTTTTCTTGAACATGTGAGATTAGAAGATCAATCTTTATAAACTAGTAGAATATGTATGGTCTATTTGTAGATTGAAGAAAGTTGAAAAAATTAATAGTGGAAGAGTAGGCCAAAAGATTGTGAGTTTTGAAGTGGAACAAAGCACATGAAATGAGGAGTAATAGGCCAAAAGTGAGTGGGAAAAATGATAAGAGATACAAAACACAAGAGTTGGCCAAAAAAAGAGTAGGCCTTATCTAAGTAAAATAAAATAAAATAAAATAAAAGAAAGATTGGTAGATTGCAACTAATAGTAGTATAGAATAATTTTAGTAATAGAGAGTGAGTAGGACCATTTGTTTTGTTTTCTTTTTTGATAAATAGATCAACACTACAGTCAAACTGACCCACTCACTCAATCAAAAGTTCATGTCTTTGAACTTTGAATCCCCTCAAATTATACTTGTTTGAATATGAAAGATGTGACACCTCCTTTACCACAAAACAAAAAGTATTAATTTTTTATATATATAAAAAAGAATAAACAAAAGGCATCTCTTTGTCTGCATACTCATGGATTATTATTTAATCATTCAGTATCTAAAGCTTAATCCCATTAATTTAAATTTGCGTACGTATAAATCCACCAAAAAGAAACATAATTTTCTCTTGGAAGTCTCCTGTACCATTAAAAATATCCATATACTTCTTATATATCTTTCTTTTCTTTTCAATTATACTAAACTAATGTATGATCTTATTCATGTAGCTAAAATACTATGTAAATTTATCGATTGCTTACATGAATTTAATTATGTTGTTGTTCTAGAATATTTTGGGCAAAAAGAGTATTTGTAGGTGATAGTCCAAGTGTAGTTCTCTTCTTACTAGTTAGGTATAGAAGAACTAAAAAAGCTACTATTAATGAATGCAAAAACGTATAAGATTTTAACTTTGACATTCATGTATCAAAATTAAAATTGAATGTATCCATAATTAATTAATAGGAATAAAAAAGAAGTAATTATGTTATGATAAATAACTACCCTATTTCAGTATATTTTTGACTGGCCAAACAAGGCATATTGTTTTTTCCCTTGGTCAAAATGCAACAACTCCAGCTAATATTGTCCCCTTTATTTTTATATATTTGGCATAATATAAAGTGAGTGGAGTACATGATTCTATTAATTAGTCAAATACAAAACATGTGCATATCCTATGATCTCATCTCTCAATCTCTTGTTTTTTTTAGTTAAGTAAATAAACTCCTAATCACATATACAGATTCATGATTTGGACTTTTAGTAAAGATTTACATTTTTTTTATATAAGTTCTTACATGTTTATATTGTAATATCATAATAATATTTCAATTTTAAATAAGTAAGATCGACTATATGAATCTTCACTTTTTCATTTAACATCACTTCATATCGATCATTATGTAAATAAATTTTTTATTATTTTTATTAAAAGTTATCTAACAAGTCTAAAACTTATTCTCAACTAGCAGGTTATATCAATTTTTTTCTTCCTTTGTATCTTATCTTTAGCTATATATATACCAAGAATGTGTATGTAGGTACTTTAAACAATTTCATTTTATGTGATTTTAGGTCTATATGATCTTTTAATTTTAACCTTTTTATTTATCAGAATTTCACACCTACGATTCAAAATATTTTTTAAGTCGACGCAAAACATATTCAAACCATCTCAAATAATCTTCTCATATTTTATCCTCAGTGTCTGCTACTAGCACTTTCTAGTGTATATTTTTTTTGTCATCCATGTATATACGACCTTAGCTAAAAAGCAACACCATATCATCAATGCACAACACATATAAAGAAGGGAAAAATAAGAATACGTACGATAGACAATAAAGGACAAAAAGTCAAATATATATAAAAGAATTAAGAAAAGAAATGTACTAATATATTTAACATTTAGAGAAATTTTGTGTGTGTTTGAGTACAAATTTGTCTGCCACTTAAAATGTTTCAAATTCAACTTATAAAATTAGATAAAGTAAAGTTAATATAGAAAAAAGAAATAGATTGAACTAATAGAACGTTTGGTGATACATAAATAATTAAGTGAAGTGGCACACAAACCTTTTTTTTTAATTACTTCGAAATATTAATTTTTAAAAACTTAGGATAGAATAATAGGATCACAAAAATGCCTAGGGAATTGTAGTGAAAAAAAACAATTTATATTTAGCCCTAAGATCTATGAGATTAATTATGGGACAAGAAATAATATATTTTGTATAATTTAAGAACTTGATCAGCATAATGTTAGGCTTCAACTTAGAAATTAATAAATATTATTCTTTAATATTTATGTGGGACAGAAAAGCAGGAATAACTCCTTGTTTTACGAGTAAAAGTGTTGTTTTATGACTTATTTGGATTTAAAATTATTTAATTCTACTGATGTAAGAAAAATAGTCAAGGAATTAGATATTTAGATTCCCTTCCTAATACAACCAAAAATGCTTTTAAATATTAGTAGTAATAATAATAATAATTTTTGTTTGAAATTTATATCAATTTATTTGATTTTTGATATAAATTTTACCATTTGGATATATTTAGGCCCATTTTGGATGCAACTATTAAGGCCTTGTTGTTTCAAAATTACAAGCCCAAACCCATTCTAAAACATAGCAAGCCCACTCATGCTTCTTTTTTCTTTTATTTATATTTTGGGATAATATATGGTTGAAGTTAAACTAATTTGGATATAACCAGAGGCGAATCTAGGATTTTTTGAACATGGGTGCACCAAGTAAAATGTATTAAAGTGGAATTGATCCTTAATCCTCAAGGTCGAAATGGACCATTTAGATTTCTTGTAGTACGGGTGCCAGAATATAATATTATACAAATTTTAGAAAATATATATATAAAATATCTAATTTTACGAAAAGACCACGGGTGCGGATGCCCTACTTTTTTGCTCTAAATTCGCCACTGGATATAACAACAGTATATCCGGTATAGTCCCGCAAGTAGAGTATGTAAATGATAAAGTGTATGTAGACTTTACTCCTATCTCGCGAAGAAGATTGTTTTGAAAGATTATCGACTCAAGTAACGTTAAAAAAATTGATTGTTCAATCTATTTTTACACTTTTTTTTAAAGATCCAAAACTCAATTACGAAAGATTCAATAATTTTGAGATTAAGAATCTTTAGAATAATATTAGCACAGCTTCTTTGTGCTAATATTTTTTTCATTTTATACAAGAAAAAATAAGTGGAGTTTTGTATATATATATATATATTTTATTTTATTTTAATTTCAATAAAATTTGCACATTGGCCAAGGCAAATAACCCCATTTTGCCAGCAACTCCAAGAATGGAAATGGCTACTTTCACATTATCATCTAGGACTATAAATTCCTTTACACAAAAAACCCTGCCATTGTTAACAAAAAATACAAAACCCCATTTCCCCTTTTCACTCTGTCTCACTCTAAGAGCATCTAAATCAACCTTAAGAGCTATTTCAATGTCGTATGATAAAGAACTTGATGCTGCCAAGAATGGTGCTTCTATTGCTGCTCGCCTTTGTCAAGTAAATCTTTGCTCATTATTTCAGCTTGTTTTTTATGTTTGTGTTTTAATTTGTGTGAATTGTGATTGTGGAATGGAGAAAGATCCTATCTTTCTGATAGATATGTCTTTTTTCTAAAAAAGAGGTGAGTTGTTCTTGATTTTATTACTCTGGATATGGTCTGGGGCGGGGCCAGGTAGGGCCGAGGAGTTTATCTGTATCTCCTTCAGCTGAAAATTACCTTGTTTATACATGGTTACGAGTTTTTTTTATGTGTATATAGTTGATGTTAAGCCCCCTTCGGCTTCTTTGTATTTTGAACACCCTCAGTGAAAATCCTGGTTGCGTCACCAGATATGGTAGTATGAAACATAAAATTTTAGACAATTTGGGAGCTCAAAATATATGCTGGATAGTTGTGTCATGAGGTTGTTATCAATATATTGTTTTGTATCTTAGGTCATTAGTTGCATACATAAGAGATTGAGAGTTCTGATGATGAATATATAGGATGAAAAGCATGGTGAGGGTGGTGAACAGGCTTTAGTTTATCTTCAAGAAAGTGAAAGCTGCTTTCTTTTTGTTTTACGATTGGGAAGAG
Organism: Solanum piurae; assembly: GCA_029582685.1. NCBI lineage: Eukaryota > Viridiplantae > Streptophyta > Magnoliopsida > Solanales > Solanaceae > Solanum > Solanum piurae. Next base: position 29,206 of record JAJOOO010003341.1, read on the forward strand.
GTGGGGGGGGAGGGAGTGGGTGTTTCTAGTACATAAGATTTTGGGGTTTTTCATGTAAAAGTCCAATTGTATCTAATGCTTGAATGGGGAAATACTCCATATGACTAAAATAGGAAACTAAACAAGCAGTTTTTTGACATTTACAGAATGTCTGACAGAAGGTCTTGCAATGGGAAAGCACAAAACTTGATCTATTTTGTGGTCAATGGAGCTATTTAGAAATTAAGTTAGTGATTTTGAGTCTTTTATATTAGATGTTCTGTTTCTTTTTCATCTCTGCAAGATTCTGCTTCCCAAGCATTAGATTTTGGGATTTTCCTTGTAAAAGTCAGACTAAAATAGGACATTAAAGAAGCAGCCTTGAATTTTATAAACGTCCGATAAAAGTGCTTGCAATGGGAAAGCACTAAACTTGATCTATGTTGAGGTCGACGGGGCTATTTGGAAATTAACTTAGTGGACTTGGAGTGGTTTACATTAGATTTGCAGTATCTTTTTCGTTCTGTTTTTCTTGAATATCTTTTACAGCAAGGAGATTTTGTATCTGAGATGCCAATATGCTAGAAAAGGGTGGATTCATTCTAATGAAAGGTTCGAAATTTAAATGACTCATTTTTCTGGTTGGTTTGGATTAGTTTTAGGAAAGGGAATAGGTCCCAGTGGGAATCCTTCTAACTCATTAGAGTTGAGTAATAAAGATTAATGTATGCCGCAGATGGATCTAGAATGGTTTATTTTGTTTTTTATGTCACATCTCCTGTTCTTCTTACCAACTCTGCATAAAGGAAACAGCCTTTGATATTCACCTTATAGCCCTTTAAGTCTTTGAACTACAACCAGACCATTACCTATCATGAAACCTTTCTAACTGTACAATTTACTAGCATTCAATGCCTCCAAAATGCTTTCATGTTTTTTGTAATTTCTTTGTGGTGGGGGAGGACTTGTTTGTGGTGTTCCCTCTTGCACTAGAAACAAGATATCTATTTCATTTGATATTATGTTTAAACCGGATTGATTTATTTTGGCATAATCAACTTGGCAATTTCTTTATGTAGTTTAGCTAACATATCCTGTATTTTCTGCAGAAAGTCCAAAAAGCACTGTTGCAAGCAGATGTTCAATCAAAGTCTGACAAATCTCCTGTAACGGTGGCTGATTATGGTATATTAATATAACATGCTTCCATGCTAATGTAAATATTTCAAAAGAGAGAACAAAGATATCATGTGCAGGGACCAGTTTATTTCCTTAAGACATTTCGTTCTGTTCGCTCTATATATGTTCCATCTTCTCTCTGTCTCTCTCATGGAGCAAGATGCTTCTCATTTCTGCATTAAAGAAACTGATGTTCTGAAACAAATATACATTTTATGTTTGTTATCATGTTGATGGAGCCTTGCAATTTATTCTCTCCTTTTGAAAATGTCTCATATTTGATTATCAGGCTCACAGGCCGTGGTTAGCGTTGTTTTGCAGAAAGAGTTGGGTTCTGCTTCATTTTCATTAGTGGCTGAGGAGGTAATGTTTGAACTCTTAGCTGTTTAGTCCATGTTGTGCCTACCTTCATTGTTTGTTCATTAAGATAGCATTCAAATGAAACCTAGGAAAGAACATTTGTGCATAGGCAAGGTATCATTTTGAAGGAAAAGAAGGCAGAAAATAACAAAAAAATGTTAACAATTCTTTCAGCTAATAAAGGGACATATTCTAGATGCCTTTTCTTGGAATTCTTCTTTGCATCTTCATGGTCAGAAACCACACATAGCACCTCAGGAGCTCTACTAGTCCAATTTATTCTGGGCATAACAGCCTCAAACCTAAGTGATGAGTTGATATATGGAGTTCTGCATATTCTTCCTGGGGCACAATACGAGTGAATCAATGCGATAGCGGAAAGATGGTCACGAACCTCAAAGTATTATCTTTTGACATTTTCGTGAAATTAAAGCAATTGAAAGGCTCTCGTCTTTTAACTTATCCTCTCCTCCATTTCCTTTGAAACATAAACAACTAATATGTTTGATTTGATGATCTTCTGTACTTCTAAGTTCTAATAGCTGATGATTTCTTAAAGGAAAACCCCAGAGAGCTCATAGCAAAACAAATTTTACTGGGTTTGATATCTTATTTTTTGTTGATGTCATTACCAGTCTGCCTCTGTTTTATGTGGTGTTTCCTGTTCTCTTCAATCATTTCTGCTTTACAGTTTGTTATTTATCGCTGCATATTCATTTCCCCATTTCAGTGGAAAATGTATGTTCTTGCATCAAACTAAAGGTCTAAATCTAAGTTTCTCTAGGACTCTGGAGACCTTCGTAATGAAGAGGGAAAAACAACATTACAGCGTATCATGAAGCTTGTCAATGAAACACTTGCTAGTGATGGAACATATGGTACTGCCCCATTATCTGAAGAAGATGTCCTTACTGCCATTGATAGTGGTAGATCTGAAGGGGGTCCTTCTGGTCAGCACTGGGTGTTGGATCCTATTGATGGTACTAAAGGGTGAGTGGAAATAAGATTTTTCATGTCAGTTTTTGCGAGATATGACTGATTAACCTCATTAAAATTGGTAAATTATCTTAAAACAGGCTGACACCATAAGCCAAAATGTGAATTAAGTTTGTGGTAGCTCTCTTCTCGCCTCACCCTACCATGATTTCTGTTGCTTGTACATTTGATATTGCCGAGCTATGCTTACACTAACCAGGGAATTTATGCCGTTACTGCTTATTGTCAAACTCAACTAATTACCGGGATGTGCCACCTTTTGGTTGATATAGAACTCTCTATCTCACATGTTTAATTCTTTACTACGTCTACGTCGTAACTTTTGCTTCTTTGATTTCAGGAAAGTGCTTACAAAACATATTTATGAGTCTCTCAAAAGGTCTTAATCTTTCTCCAGGTTTCTGAGGGGAGACCAATATGCAATTGCATTGGGATTGCTAGATGAAGGGAAGGTGGTTTTGGGCGTCTTAGCCTGTCCAAATCTTCCATTATCTTCTCTTGCCTCCCACAATCTACAGGATGACCAAGACAAAGTTGGTTGCCTTTTTTATGCTCAAGTTGGTTCTGGAACTTATATGCAGTCTCTTGATGGCTCTACTACACCAATAAAGGTTCATGTTCTGAGTATTTTGTAATTTTCTCTAACAACTTCAATATTTGCATCTCTAATCAGCTGATAGGTTGCTCTACTGCCTTCAGGTGCATGTAACTGATTTAGACAACCCTGAAGAGGCATCTTTTTTTGAATCTTTTGAAGCAGCACATTCTTTGCATGACCTATCTAGTTTGATAGCAAAGGTATGAGTTCTCTTTCAACGTTTCTTTTTTGCTTTTTGTTTTCTCTTAATATGCGTCTCTCATTCCATCTTAATGCATATGCGAATGAGGTCTCTATTCTTCTTCTATAAACAGAAACTTGGTGTAAAAGCCCCCCCAGTTCGAATAGACAGCCAGGCAAAGTATGGTGCTTTGTCCCGTGGAGATGGAGCAATATATCTGCGGTTTCCTCATAAAGGCTACCGCGAGAAGATATGGGATCATGCGGCGGGATATCTTGTTGTTGCAGGTCCATAATATGATTTCTGCTTTCTTAATTAACATTTCACTTTTGCTTCACTCGGATCAAAATTTCTCATCAGTATTCATGCTCAGAGAATATATTTGTTCAACGAGGAGCTGAGCATAAGAAATTTGATTTGCAACTGCTGGTACTTTATGATAACAAGAAGTTGTAGAATTAATACCCTTAGCTAAAGAAGAGAGAGCCTTGAACTCCAAGAGATGGCAGATCTAGAAAAACACATTATTCTAACAGCAATTACATACAATTCACTAGAGGTCCTGAACAACATTACAAGGGTGTCAAGCATAAAAACAACTTTCTGCCCCTTGCTTGAGAGATAAGGTTAAGAGTCTCCTTCTCAAAGTTCCAACTCATTGTTCACATGATTGATCAGGTCACCCTTTTAGTGGAAGATCTCATTGTGGTGTAGTTTGAATCGTCTTGCCCACTTTATGGTACTCTACCACTTTCTCTGCTCTTTTTATCAGTTTCCATGCTTTCTCTTGCCCTTGCCTACGAATACCCCGCCACTTGAGGACTCCCTTTTATCCAGCTTCCTCTCGAACTTCATTAAGATAGTTATCAACCCTTGAAAAGTTTATCTCCTAATTCAAGCTTAACTCTCAATAATGTGCAAGTCCATGCCATTGAGCACTGGAAAGCTATGTTTTTTTTTTTTTTTGTATCTGGGCATGAAAAGCCCGTATCAGCTATATGATTGATATTTCATTTAAAGTTAATGACAGAGAGATATCTACCATATCTATCTACACACCCCTTGGAGATGCTGTACACAGAATTATTAGATGGATGCTCAAAGTCCTTTTAAGCATTTTGCTCACTTGGCAACATTCATCTTATTGAGCAAGTTTTTGAACTGCAAAATATCATATAATAGAGTTTCTTTGAATGTGCTAAATTAGAACATCTTATAAAAATTTAGCTGCTCTATATATGATAAAACTTTTCTACTTTGCATGGACCAAAGTGGTTTAAGTTTTTCTGCTACACATTGTATTTTAATCATTCTTGACCACTTATTTAATGGTTAAGCTAGGATTTCTTTGTTAATCATAAAGATATTTGTCATCTAATTTCAGAAGCTGGAGGTGTTGTCTCAGATGCTGCAGGAAACCCTTTGGACTTCTCCAAGGGAAGATACCTTGATTTACACGAAGGCATAATCGTTACCAATCAAAAGCTGATGCCTGCTCTCCTCAAGGCTGTTAAAGAATCTTTGAATGAGAAAGCTTCATCCTTGTGATGATCAAACCAATAACAATAAACTGCAGCTATCTTATTGTAGTTCCCAGAATGGTACTTGCAGCTTCTCATTTTCACCTGTTCTTCTCCTTCTACACATTTCTGATATTACTTTAGCTCTTTGATTGTCATCTCAACTCAGCTTTGATAAACATTTTGTAGTTCTCTGGTTATGTCAACTCAACTTTGATTAAACATTATGTAGTTCTCTTGTTATGTTTTTTATGGCGATTCCAGTTTTGTCATTCTAGTATATCAGGATCTTGTCCTAATTGCAATGCTGGCTGATGCTGGAACACCATTAATAAACGAATGTCATACATTAAATAGCAAATCAGACTCTTGGGACAAGACTTGTACATATCGAAGACGTTGATAACCAATTAATAATTTCTTTGTGTAATCATTTTCTGAATAAGATTGGTCCTTCTTGAGAGAGATGCAACAACTTTGCTAATTACATAAACTCTTTTGATAATTTGCATTTTCATATCATAGACAAGCAGTTTCAACTAGACAGGAACATCAGTAGGATAATCCTGTGGATGTCTTCGGATTGTTTCACGAATAGATATCTCTTGTTCTTGGAGGTTGGCTGGAGAAACATCATATACATCTGTAAATACATCCTTAATTGGGGGCTTCTCTTGTTTTTCTGCAACTTGAATGGCTTGCAATACCTGTATCACAACATTGAAAGCAGACTTCAGAAAACCAACAGTGGGAGCCGGCTATATGAAATTCTTACTGGTCCACGTTGCTCCATTTAAGTCCGTCTCAGTCTAACTGTAACTTATCTAATCTAGAAATACTTCGTTAGATTTCTGCTCTAGAAAGCTATTCATGCAACAATGAGCAAACTTTACCTGCTTCCTGATATTACTGCGAAGTTCGGATTCAACCTGAGGGTTCAACCAGCCTTCTCTTTCAATCCATTTCCTAAATCTGCTTACAGGGTCTCTTTCTCTTCTCCACCATTCGATTTCTTTAGCTGGACGATATTTGGTTGAGTCATCTGAGGTTGAATGATGTCCTGCTCTATAAGTAAGAGCCTGTTGAACATAAAAGAAGCACTTAACAACACTTGCAAAACTAGCTATAACAAAAAAAGACAAGTGCTTCTTGCTGTCTACTAAGCCTCAATTCCAAACAAGTGTACAATTTACCTCAACTAGAATAGGTTTACGTTCATTAACAGCCATTTTTCGTGCCTCATGGACAGCAGTGAAAACAGCAAGAGCATCGTTACCATCCACACGAATACTACGAATTCCATAGCCCTGTCCTTTGGTAACAACACCATCACCTAAGTAACCATAAATAGAAAAGAGTCTTCATCAGTAGCCAACTACATAACAGTAGCAGCAAATAATTGAGCAGCTAAGAGAGGCACCTACTTCGAAACTGGTCACTAACAGGTGTACTTATTGCAAACCCATTGTTCCGGCAGAAAAAGATAACGGGTGCATCTAACACCGCGGCAAAGTTCAGAGCAGCATGAAAATCTCCCTGAAATGAAATCAATGAATGTATGATTGAGGTTTGAGGAACCTAGTTGGATGAATTTCTAAAAAGTTCATTATCCACAAGTTAGTTGAAACACATACTGTACTAGAGCCTCCATCTCCAAAATATACAATTGTACAAGCGTTTTTCGCGTCCATCTTTAGAGCATAGGCAGCACCAACAGCATGTGGAAGCTGAGTACTGAAGCAAAATAACCACTTCGGTTCATCAATTATTTACATCAAAGATTACCTTGGAAATATGTTTGAAATTATCAAAATAGAAGTATCAGTACAAAAGCATGAGTATCTTACGCTACTGTTGATGCAACAGTAATATAATTGTGCTTATTAGATCCATAATGGATAGGCATCTGTCTGCCTTTTCCATAATCGTTTTTGTTTCCAAACAACTGATTGGCAAATTCTTGAATGGTAAACCCTCTCCATAATAGAACTCCGGACTCCCTATACTGCAACGACAAAAAAGAAAAACGTTGACATTACAGGGTAAATCATTGGACAAGTGAATCTCAGCATTTGCTTATCACCATTAGTCTGAAACTAAAAATCTTAACCAAATACGCCTATGGTGGAGACAGGTGATCTGAGGATAAAGTTACATCTATCCAATCTTTCTAGAATTTGCCTTATAAACTTCCACTAATGTTGGAGAAAGTAAGTTTGAGAACTTATACTAGAAGAAGAAAGCTAGAATATTAATAAAAGGACACACAACACTAGATTCAAATCATTTCAAGGAAACCTAATGGACATGGTGCATATCAGATAAAAATGATAAGTTCCCTTCCTCTTGAACTTCTAAATGGAGAGTACAGTGTATCCAGCCCTATCAGAGCATAGAATATTCGCAGAGATGCAGCCGCTTCATGACTAGTGTAATTTCTAGAAACAATTCAAAATACCTCCCTACTCACTCGATGGAACTGAAGTAATCAACAAATTTCCTTTAGATAATTCAACAGCTCCTGTTTTAATCAACATTTGGTAACACCTAAAGGCCAAACGCCAATACTCACGCTTCTTTCTGTTTTCACTAAAAGATATTATTTCGTTGGGAAGAAGGTCAGTTTGGAAGGTGTATTGTAGTACATCTCTTCATATATTTCCTATCCAAATTTTCGCATCTTTAGTTCAAGAAAATGTGACTTTTGCAGATTAGAAGGGAGTTTATGTGCACGACTAACCTGTGGAAAGATGAAATCATCTGTCTCAAGTGCAGCAGCTGATGCAATGTTGATAGCTTCTTCCCCAACTGTGGTAAGATAGAAAGATATCCGTCCTTGTCTTTGTGCTTCATAAAAGATTGTATCCATTGTTTGAAGTGTGACCATATCAGTATATATTTTCAATGCAACTTCCTTTTCAATCTGACCAAGATGAATACCCAATAAAAATTCATCTGTTGAATCTTGATGCAAAGTTTAAGCTGCTTAAATGTCTATTAGATTAAAGGGGTAGCCCGGTGCACGTTTAATATGGGTTCTAGGTAGGGACGCACCCAAGAGGGCAGCGATGTAGACAACCTACCCTGATACAAGCATCAACAACAAAATGTATATTTGGATTACCTGTGCAAAATCGCTAGTGATTGGGTAACCATCGTCGTCAAGGACCCGATAACAGTGTACTCTCTCCTCCCTCGTTTCAGGAATAAAGTTCAAATGTGAGGTGAATTTGACCTCGCCTCCAGGGAAATCGAGGACCTAACATCAAGAGGAAAGTTTATGATCATGCATACTCAAAGTAAAATATATGCTGAAACTTACAAAATAACTGGTAAAGATCCTTTTTTTCTCCCTGCAATTATACTTGTTAACACCTATAGAGGACTCATATACATGTGAGATTTAGTTGCCCCAGAACCACAAGGTCTTAGGTTCAAATACTAGCGTAGGTAAAAATATTAGGTGATTTCTTCCCATCTGTTCAAGCCTTGATGGACAGAGTTATCTAATACTTGCACTAGTGGGAGACGAAGTGCGTACAAACTGGCCCTGACACCATGCTTTTTTTATTTCTAAAAAAGGAGCTAAATTTGAAGGGACACACTTCTAATACATTTCTGAAAGTAGATACTATAAACTTTTATCATTCAGACAGACATTTTCTCAACACTTTTTTTCCATTTCTTGAGGTTAGCTGCAACGGTTATCCAAAAAAACCTTCTCAGATGGAAAAAATATTCCAAAACAGAGTTTCTTTTTCAAAATAAGCCAACATAGCTAGCACCATAACAAACCTTATACTGTTACTATTGGTAGAAACAGAGGATTTGAGTGTTAAACTGTTACTATTGGTTAGATATACATACTCCCACCACACCACACCACACCTACATACAAAAAGCTAATGACAAACAAGTACTTAATTAAGTAATAATAAGCTGTGTTTTCTCTAACATACTCACACAATTGACCACCTTTTATTCTACGTAGCTACGCCACTATACAATTTAACATGGTATTAGAGCAGATAAAGTTCGCGACTTCGAGTCTAAACCATCACTTATTACCAAAAAGTGTGCACATGAAGGGCATGTTGAAGACAATAATAACTAAGTAAATAATCAAGCTTTTAGAACAGAGAACAGTCCAAACATTATTAATCAAAGCTGTAAAAAAAGGAAACTTTAAGCAAGTAAGATATACACATTAGTAAAAACAGAATGAAACCCAAACCTGGGAATCATTATGAATGCTGTGCATGGGATTCAACTGTGTTTGAGCTTTGGTTGATTCAAAACGAAAAGAGGCAAAATGGGGTTGATTTAAACCAAGAATTCGAAATGGGGTTCTCAGATTTGGTGATATAAGTGTATGATGATGATAAACAGAAGATAAAAATCCAATCTTGGGTTTCAAACAGATCAATTTTCTTGATTTTGACAACAACAGAGCCATTGTGCCACTTTTTTTTTTTTTTTATGTATGTGTGATTAAAAAAAAGGGAATTTTTTTTTATGGAGTTTTGGAAGAGATGAAAATGTCAAGAGAGTGGTTTTAGCGTGTGAAAAACAAAGAGCTCGATTGTTGGGGGATGCATATATTTGCTTAAAAATAGGATATGATCTTCCATAATATGACAAAATTATTATTCATCTTATTCCACTTTGACACCTTACAAGTTTGAAACTAACTACACTTTCCCTCCTCAACTAATTCTTATCATCATATTAAACCGTGAGATCAGGAGCGGAGCTACAAGTCTGCTTACGAGTTCAGTAGAGTCGTGTAGCTTCCTTCGCCTTTGCTTGGGATGAGTAAATAGATATTCCATTCGTTTCAATTTATTTTTAAAATAATGTATCTTTTCTTTCTAATGTTCTTTAGTTTCAACTTTCACTCCTCTTTCTATCTTGTATCTATAGTTTTTTTTCCTGGTCGTGGTCATCGAAAACTTATAATCGGAGACCGACAAATTGGAATTAACTACTATTGCTATCGATATCATATTATACCCAAAGCAACTCATGAACTCAAGGGTCGCATGAGAGTGATACATTGTATTGTGTTTATATAGCGATTGAACAAAAACGCTCAACTGCAGCATAATTACAGTACAAGACTAGAAAAGTGAAGTAAATAAATATTTATACTACTTATTAGTTGAAGGATAATTAATGGATTTATGGTCTTCACATTGAAACAAATCATGATTGGGTCATGTTTATGTTGAAGTATAATCTTAAAGGAGTTGAGTATCAATGTAAATATTACAAGAGGGATAAAAGAATCATAATTCCTTTGTTTAGGGAGCAAAAATGAAATTAAACTTATGGAAATATTATTTTACTATAATAATCATTAATTTCCACATGGATAAGAAGTAGATCGTGGCAATTACTTGTTTTCTGCGTTATGCCCCTCCACTTTTGCTTCAAATATAGTCAATGGTAAAAAAAATTACAAATTTCATTTCAAAATAAATAAATAAATTTCTATATGCTATAATTTCATAAGATTTTTAATAAGAGGTGGAACAACAAATTTAAGCTATATACATGAACATTATATAATTATTATTTTTATAATATCAATATAATATAACTTGTTGCTATAGGTTAGCATGTAAGTATTTTTATTTATTTATTTTCTATCCGTCAGGAGAAACACTTCTGATCAGAACTCGAATCTGAGACCTTCTAGTTAAGGTAGAAGCAGCTCCATCCATGATACCAATCGTTTGGTGGTTAGGGTAGGTAAGTACTATTTTTACTAAATAACCAATTAATATGTTTAAATTCTCAAATTTAGAAAGATAACTAGAATCAATAGACATTTTGATTTTGATACTCGTGTACACGACAGGACACTCAGATTAATTAATTACAATATATAATTAAATTTAGTTAATCTCAATAGGAATTGATAATTAGATCGTTGGATGATTTTATGTATATACAATTAATTATTTTATTATTATAGTCACAACTCACAAGAAATACAGATGTCCATGTGAACAATTTTTTCCTTTGTTTCCATGCAATATGGCCAAATTTAAAATTCACTAAATCTGAAATTAAAAGAAGTTCATTGACCATGTTTTCATGTATCTAGAGTCATTTTTTTTATCGTCTGATATTAAAAAAATTTACTGATCCGATTACAGAAAATACACTCTATAACATATTCTAATTGATTATCATATATTCAAAATCAATGTATATACACATATACGTATATAATTTTATATGAGAGACTCACACTATGATATTACATAAATATACATACAAATATATGTGCACTCAAAAGTATAATTATATGAAAGACCATATATATGTTAAAATCATTACATTAATATTAATTTTATATCTACCCGTAGTTATTTTAAGTATATTTATATGAGAGACCATATATGATATAGTCCATGCACACCATAAAATTAATATATTATAATTGGCTTCTAATAGATCTTTGTGGTTCGATTCTTTTTGAAACATATAACAAAAATTAATATATTATAATTGGTTTCTAATAGATCTTTGTAGTTCGATTCTTTTTGAAATTAAACGTATAACAAAAACTTAGTATATCAGACTGATTTATTTTTTTAGCTTCTAATTAGTATGGAAAACTTATTTCCTCTTGTTCTTGATCATCATCCAATGATAAAAAAACTTCATCCAAAGCTGAGAGCTCAATTTCATCATTATCATCACAAGTTATCCCTTCAGAATTGTTCTTTGATTCATGTACTCTACATACAACCCATTCCTGAAAATTATAAAAAAATAAAAAATTGAAAATAAAAATAAAATAATTAAGAATTTCAAAAGAGGTGGTTTTATAACATGCTATATACAAGTAATAGGTTTTATTTTCATTTCAAATTTAAGATTAATGAGCTAATTAAGGGAAATTTTGATATTCTTTATTAAATTTTTTGAAGCATAAGTAACTTCCAATTATTCAACATTTGATATGAAATTTCAAATAATTTTTATATACTGACAGCGTAAATAATTTTTACGATCTCAAAATTATATAGGAATATGAACGTGTAACCGATAAATATAATAATACTGATAATGTAAAACTTTTTTTTACAATGTCTAAATAAAAAATTAAATTATGATCTATATGTTGTTCAGATTCTTCAAAAGTATTGTTGTCATATTTGTGTCAGATTCTCAAACAATACAACATCCACAGAAAGAGATTTTTGAAGAATCTGAACTACATAAATAGATAATTTGAAATTTGAATTAAATAAATCCTATAAGATAAGAATGAATTAAAGTAATATTTACTTACCAATAGCTTCTCATTTTCTCTCTTGAGGTGAAATTCTTCCATAATCCAATTGGTTTGTACTTGTTCATGAATATTACTAGTAATATAGTACACAAAGTACTTCTTTATTCCTATTATTTTTTCTTTTTCACCACAATTTTTTAGTATAATTGGCTCATTCATATTTAATTCCTTCCAATATCCTCTTCCTGTAGCTCGATTATTATTTTCCTTCACTTGGCTGAAAAAATACCATTGATTTTTGCTCCACAAAGCCCTTTCTATTAATCAATCAAACATACGAAAATAATGTTAGAAAACCTTGCAGATAATATATGATTCGATAAGAAATTATTACCTCAACTTATAATATATTTATTGTCCTTAAAGAAATTTAAGTCTCTCACTTCGTTGATGTTGTTGAAATTGACAAAACGAAATTCAAATTTCAACAATAAATTCGAACTTAATTCCCACAAGAATATACATATGTATTAAGTATAACTTAAGTGGGGTGAATCATTTTTTTTAATAGTAATATTGATATGAACAAGTTTTAATTTTGTCTTGTTGGACTAAGCTCTCGCTAAGCGCGATTTGAAAAAGAGCTAAACCACATGGTACTCAACCTTAACCTGCATTTCTGCAAGAGACTATTTACACAGATTGAAACAACGACTCTATTAATCACATAACATACCATTGAGTTGGGAAGGATCAGAAGAAGAAAAATGGAGATGAGGAATATTGAAGGGTAAATTTGCAGCTATTTTACTTTTGAGATAATACAAAACAAGTTCTTCATCAGTTGGATCAAAACTAAATCCTGGAGGAAGATCACCAACCCTTTGATCATCCATCATCAGTATTATCACGATCCAAATTAAATATGATCAACTATATTATATAATAAAATATAGCTTCTTCTTCTTCTTATGGATAATAACTAGGTTGTCTTGTAATTAATTAGGGTTAGTTTGGGAGTAATAATTTGATGATATAAATAATTAAAGAAGAGTTGCCAAATGTTGTTGTTCTTTTTTTCTTTATATAGATGAAAATAATAATATACTAGTAACATAGACCCCACACTACTCATACTCTATCTCTATCCTCTACTAAGTTATATATATCGTCAGTCAATGTAAAAAATTATTTATATTTATATTTAAATAGTCATGAAATTTATAATTTTGAAAATAAAATAATAATATACCGTATAAGTAAATATGATGTGATGGTGTAAGAAATTTTTTAAACTGACAAATTATATAACTTAAATTCTTTTTAATTATAGATATACATTTTGTTTTTAATTTTCTTTGAAAATTTAAGAATATATAATATACGTAATGGACTATGAAATTAAATAGTGTTGATTAGAAATGAAGAGTGTGTGCGCTAATTAATTAATATTAAGTATTAGAGAAAAATACGTTTAAGTTTTCAAAGGCTGCTCTGCTAATTAATTATTATTAGAGAAATTTAGTCATAAGACTGTGTATAATAGACTTTCATAATTTAGACCTTTCTCAAATCTGTATATAGCGATAACTTAATGCGTCCGATTATATTTATTTTGAAAATCTTATTAATTTTAAATACATATATATCATGTGGAGTTCCTGATAAATGCTTATAATCCACATCTTCTTCTTCTTTTCATTTTAACTATTAGATATTTAAAATTTATTAATTTAAATTTACATTGCATAGTAATTAGTTAAAATTAAAAAAATGCTCCTTCTAGAGTTAAAAGAGTGGAAATCTATCCTACTATATGATCCTGTGATATATAATGGTGAATATCATGATAAACAAAATTTGGAAATCCATGGATTCTGAAGGATTAGGGATAATTAATAATAGTGACTTAATTATCGTTAAATAAATTTTTAATAGATAATTAGTATTCTATATAGCCTATAGCGATGTTGGATTCAATAACAATTAACTAATGCCGATAAATATTTTATCATTCTTTATTAATATGCATATTTATTGCTGCTAAAAGTTATTTTTATTGTAATATCATAGGTGAAGGTAGAGAGCAAAAATAGTTCATCCAAATTTTCTTCTTCATAAAATTATATCATTTCCTTAACTTTTTCACATGTTTATTTTTTATATTTTGAATAATCGTATAAAAAGTTTGAAACTCACCCATGCTAAAAAAGGTTTATGGTATACGTGTCGATTAAAAATGAAAAAAATGGGGGATGGATAACGTTTCTTAATAGTTTACAGGCGGCTAGTAATCTTTATATTTTGCAAAAAGTGGATATATTTTTTAACTTTAATTTGAAGTAACTTCAACTTACAAATTAATTAAACATCTTTATATTGTTATTTTTTTCGTTTAATTCTCTTTTAAAAAGGACTTTTAAAAGAGTGAATTATATTAGGATAAGTATCGTACGTTAATTAGCTTTGGAATTAATGAAAGTGAGTGGATGATAATGAAATGTTCAAAAAAGTAGAAACTAACATTTTACGTGTGCGAATATAAATATATACACGTAATTAAAAATGTTAGTTTGAAAAGGAAAGCATGAAATTGTGTTATGATAATAAGTTTTTTTATTTTATTTTATTGTAATTTCAATTTTTGGAATAGTCTAGGAGTTCTTGTAAGAGGAAACATCAATCATCATCATAAGTGAAAGGAACATGAACGTCTCAAATTAATTTTTAATTTTTTTGAATATATTAGAGATAATTAAGAAATAAAATATTTAACTAGTTCATTACCAAGATTCATATGCAGATTAATTACGCGTATAAACAAACATATACTAATTAATTAGTTAACATAGCTATAGTTTGTCTTAATTACAATTCACGACCTACTTTTGTTATAATTACGTGACTCAACTTTTAGTTTTGTAAAATTCACACGTTTGTATAATTTAGAATTTGTATAATATAATTTGTATAACTTTTGTATAATTCGGAATTTGTGTAATATAATTTGTATAACTGTTTACACTTCTGATGTTTGTAATTGCATAAATTCGTTATTTCGAGTTTATACAAAAATAACTGAATTATATAAATGTACCCGCGAATTATACAAACATACAAATTATACAAATTTGCAAATTATACAAACCTAGACATCTTAAACTATTGCTACTGCCCGTAAATATGCAAACTATAGCTATGGAGCATTATTACGTTTATTATAATGACTATTTGCAAAAATTCTCCTTAATAATATCATACACATTACACGTTACTTCTTATTGTTATAAATTAATTATTAATATGAGATTTTATTCGCATAATTTTAAAACACAAATTGAACATCCTATAACTTGGTTGAATTGTGTAGACATGCATTTTATCAGCATGAAATCACTCACATCACTATCACACTTGACCATACCTATATTATTTGATAGTATATATATTACATATATTATCTTTACCAACAAATTAATTTCAAATAGGAGCTAGCTTTTTCTTCCACCTATATACATATATGTCTTGTTCTGATTAAAGCTCATAATAGTGATTGAAAATTAAAGTTTGATGTGTATGTGTGTGTTTCTCAAAAGAATACCAAAGTTTAAGACAGCAAAGCATGCACATTTTATTTCACTTTTTAAACTTTTAATTTGGAAAAGATAGATGTGAATTCTTGTAAACTACTCTATTAACTTACACTTGTCAATTTTACATCGCAAAATAAGTGCGATTTATGTGAAACAGTATTTTCAAAGTTAAATTAGATTTCATTAATTCTATATTTTAAACTTAAAGTTTAGATAATAAAAAATTGTACGAAAAGAACTATAAATTGCAACTTTTATATATCAATATGATGAAAAAATATTTATTGTAAAATCTTAGTTAAGATTCATAATGTTTGACTATAAAAAAGAAAATCATGATAACTAAAAAGGAACAGATAATTATCATTTCTATCGTTTGAACAATAAAAAAGCCATTAATTCCTTAAAGAATGGGGTAAAATTAAGAGCAACCATTAATCATCTTGACTTTTTGTACAACCATATGTGATATACACACATTAATTAATCCATGAAAAACAGTTTGATTTTGATTATTTTCTAAGCATGGATTAATTAATTTTGACTGAGTTAATTTAAGTTTTTAAGCTTAGTTTGAAATAATATATATTGTTTTTACTACACAAGTTTAAATTTTAGCAGCGATATAAAAAATTAGGTGATTTATTTATATATAATATCCAAAGTCTTATTGTACATAATTTAACAAAGGAAAATAGAAAATAGAAAATATCACGTGAAATTAATCCAGACATCAGTAAAAAATTAATAAGAACTAATAGAGACAAATAAGTTTAATTCAATTTTTTGACTTTGACCAAGTGGGAATGAAAGAAAATAAGGACAAATTAACAGGTAAGCAAAATTTGCTTATATGTGTAAATATACACAATAATATCAACTTTTATTAAATGCACAATGAATAAACTTGACTTATAAATAGCATTATCATTTTGAACTTTTCTATAAATTAATCAAATCAAAAAGATAAAAATACAACCATGAAAAATCTCAAAATTGTGTTTGGATTTACAATATATTTTATCATCTTAACAAATGTTATTGGAGCAAATATTAGTATAAGTAAAATATCTTGCAAAGGCTTATGCAGACTTACATGTATAAGTTCTTCTCAACCTGATTTTTGCAATGATGTATGCATGAAAAGATGCATAATTCATAGTGTTTATGAAGCTATGACTCATAACACTAGTTGTTATGAGCAATGCTCCAACACCATCTCAGGTATAATTTCGATCTTGTATATACAATATAATTTTTTAATAAAAAAAACGATCCTAGTAACAAGGCTTTTTTTTACTAAGCCCACTGTTTTAAAAAAAATTAAAACTATGGATCCAAAATTAAAAATTTGTTCTTTTTTATTGTTTTTGTTGCAGATGAAAAGAAAATGGGAGGCTGCTATGATGATTGCACAGCCAAATATAACAAGTCAAAAAGGAGTAATGTAACTAATATTTAATGTGCACCATCCAATAAATCTTTATGAATATTATGTTATGATATGAAAAACTATATATGTTTCTAATGAAAGGACTTTACTTTTGATACTCTAATCTTTTCCAATTTAATATTAAAGTATTTAATTGATATTATTATGCTCGAGACTCTATTGAAAATAACCCTTTTTAGATCTCTCATAAAATTACACCGATATATTATTATTGTTGTAATTGACTTTGTACATCCATAGGAAGAATCACGGGTTATAGTTAAGACAAACAAATGCCACAAAAGAACTTGCAAGTTGCAAGGAGACTAACATTATCTTTGGCAAAGTAAAAATAAAAGCCACAATCATGTCTATGATACATATATTTTTTAATTTTCTATATGATACTCACATTACGAATCGATTGAATTCAGATAAATTTCATATCGAAGGTAAATTTTATACTCAGAACTCGTACTCCCTAACGAAAGAGACTCTACATCCAGACTTAAAATACTATACTCAGAACTCGTACTTCTTAATGAAAGGGACTTTATATTCGGACTTAAATTCTATACTTAGAACTTGTATTCCCTAACGAAAGGAACTCTATATCCAGACTTAAAATTCGAGGCCTTTAATTAATTAAGGAAGAATGAGTGGCTTACCACTCCACCACAACAGTTGTTGGTGATATATAGAAGATACACTATATACAACTAGTATACTACACTAAACTCCCAATTGAATTGGAATTGTAGGTTGTCATGCATGGTGACACGTGAACCTATATTCAAAGAAACAACTTCACGTGAAACTATCAAACAAAATTTTCTTATAGAAAAACTAGAGGTCATTATAATTTGACAACTCCTAGCCACTAACTTCCAATACTACTTGAATCTCATGACCAAAGTATTATATACCAAAATGCAGAAATCAAGAAGAGTTTAAAGTACAAACAAAACTTAGAAACTTGGAAAAGAAAAAAAGTAGAAAAGCAAATTTGTGAGTTTAAGTTGTTCAATGAAGAAACAAGGTTGTGAAATTGAAGCAATAGGCATCAACTACACAATCTATACACATAAAAGAGAAACCCCTTTTAGTTTTTTTAGTAGAAAACAACACCACAAGTGTATAAAAGGAGTTCAAGAATTGGAAAAAGGTGATACTAATAATAATCCAAAGTCTATAAGGCATGTTCTTAAGGATGTGAATTGTAGAGCAAAAACAGGTGAAATTCTAGCTATTGTTGGTCCAAGTGGTGCTGGAAAGTCTACTTTTTTAGAAGTTTTAGCAGGTAAGATTGAGCCACAAAGTGGATCTATTTTTGTAAACCAAAAACCAGTTGATAAAGCAAGGTTTAAGAAGATTTCAGGCTATGTTACACAAAAGGACACTCTGTTTCCTCTGTTAACTGTTGAAGAAACATTAAGTTTTAGTGCAAAACTAAGGTTAAAACTTGCTCCTAAAGAATTGAGTTCAAGGGTCAAGTGTTTGATTCAAGAACTTGGTTTAGAACATGTTGCTGGTGCTAGGATTGGTGATGATCGAATTCGAGGGATTTCAGGTGGTGAAAGGAGGAGAGTTTCTATAGGAGTTGAACTGATTCATGACCCTGGAGTCTTGATTCTTGATGAGCCAACTTCAGGTCTTGACAGTACTTCAGCATTGCAGATCATTGACATGCTTAAAACCATGGCTGTTACTCGTGATCGAACGATAATTCTTAGTATTCATCAGCCATGTTTTAGGATCATGAAGTTGTTCAACTCAATCCTACTTTTGGCTAATGGTACAATCTTGCATCATGGAACCATTGAACAGCTTAGTTTAAGGTTAATCCTATTAGGATTAGACCTTCCCTTTCATGTCAACATACTTGAATTCGCCATCGAATCGATTGACATAATCCAGAAACAAAACCACACATTGTTGCCTCAATCAGCACTTATGATCAAGAATTCAGGTAAGTTCACTTTACAGCAACTCTTTCAAGAATCTAAACTGATAAATGAAGACTCTTTGTCTTTGTCTATGTCTATGCCTATGCCTATGCCTATTCATGTTGGCTTTGCAAATTCAAGTTTGCAAGAGATTGTGATCCTTACAATCAGGTTTTGGAAAATCATATACAGAACAAAGGAGCTTTTTGGTTTTAAGACACTACAAATGCTACTCTCAGGACTTGTTTTAGGATCAATTTTTTACAATCTTGAAGATGATTTAGTTGGAGCACAAGCAAGAGTTGGCTTATTTGCTTTCATATTGACATATCTTTTGTCAAGTACAACAGAAGCATTACCAATATTCTTACAAGAAAGGGAAATACTAATGAAAGAAACATCTTGTGGGAGTTATAGAGTTTCATCTTATGTCATAGCCAACAGCCTTGTCTACTTGCCATTTCTGTTGATTCTTGCATTGCTTTTCTCAACTCCATTATACTGGATGGTTGGTTTAAACAAACAGTTTATGGCATTCATGCACTTTTTGTTACTAATTTGGCTCATTCTATACACAGCAAACTCAATTGTTGTGTGTTGTAGTGCCTTAGTACCAAACTTCATCATTGGGAACTCATTAGTTTGTGCTATGATGGGATCATGTGCATTGTTCTCTGGTTACTTTGTTTCAAAAAATGAGATACCAAATTATTGGATTGTGATGCATTATGTATCACTTTTTAAGTACCCTTTTGAAGGGTTCTTGATTAATGAGTTTTCTGGGTCTGGAAAGTGCTTACAATACATGTTTGGGATGTGTTTGGCTAGTGGTGAACAAGTACTAAAAGAGGAAGGATATGGTGGTGAAGAAAGTAGAAGGAAGAATTTGCTCATTATGGTTTGTTTTATCATGCTTTATAGGTTCATTTCTTATGTAATTCTTAGAATTAGATGTACTTCTCAAGGTGGATTCAAAAAGATCTTCATTTCAATTAGATGAACTAATTTTAACTACTTTCACAAGTCACTAATTGTACAAAATACACAAAAGTTGTTTGTTGTAATGTTATATTAATTGTGCATTTTGTTAAAGGGACTTGTATATTTATCCTTCTCTATTTGAATAACTAGTATCCATTTTCTTGAAATGTTTTCTGTCATTTCTCTTTATGTTCCAGGCTCAATTGAATTCCATATTCTATCGTGTGTATATAAGATCCCATGATGAGGTTCACATCTCCGACATGGGTGTGTAGACACAAATTATCAGGATATGAAGTTTATGAGTTCTGAACTTGTCACAAAACTCATAACTCATTTTAGTTAGACATAATACATAAACAATTAATCTTGGCATTAGCTAGCAAGTAAGCACTTCAATTTTGAGCATGTACAACTAGATACCTCAAAAATTTATATGTCATATCAGCATAAGTTGCCCACGAGATACAGTTCAGAGGAGTTGGGATGTTTAGTTGTCATTTGTCTGCATGTGGACTTCTCAAAGTTGAAGTACTTAATTACTTTGAGATCTAAACAAAAGTTATTAAATTCATTCAATCGCGCACCTAATATTATAGCTTCGCCCCTTATCTCGAAAACTTAAACTAAACAATAATTGGAATAATGTGACAAGATCATTCAACAAAAATAATTCATGTTTGGCACAATAAGTGAAGGGTACAATATTTATTATGTAACAAATATTCTTTTGATTTTAATTTATTTTATTTTGGATATAATATAAAAGACAAAGGAGCATCACGGACTCACTCTCACAGTTTTGCTCATGCAATGTTTTATATTCCGTACACACTTTTATTCATGGCAACAACAAAAATTTATAACATTAAATACAAATCATTTTCTAAAATGTTTTATTGTCTTTTTCATATCCGTGACTTGTGTTCCTTTTTTATTATATTGTCCTTTTCAATCATTTTAAAGAATATAACAAAGTAATGGATTCAAAATTTAGATGTTTATTGTATGTGTTTTAATAAACGAATAGCATCTTTTTTTGGAAATTCTAACTATTGTTAGTATGATATGATTGGTGATTTTTGAATCCATTATGTGTGGATTCAATTTTATTATTTGTCCTTGATTTCTAATATGATCAACTTTTAGTAAGAGTATTGAATAGTTGTAACTTGTAAGTAAACGATACCTTATCATTTAAATGAAAAAAGCTACTCCATAACTTTTAAAATTCAACGCATAAATGGAGGGGAAGAATTAGAGTCTTAAAAGTATGCTTGTGAGATGCGCGGTTAATTCTATTTACTTGTTTTTCGCACACAAAAAAAGATTGAGGTGAGATTGTAGTTTTATTGAAATAATAAAAGTCATTATGAATTCGCCACTAATAATATTCCACATGTTTAGTTTATAAGACAATGTTGATAGAGCGTGAAACAGAGTTTGAGGAAGAATGAAAATCTATTGAAATTATAAGAGTCATTATGAATTCGCAACTAATATAAGACATATATGTTGTTTTAAAAGCATGTCACTAAGTAATATGAGATTTCTAAAAATACATTATTTTTTCCATATGAAAATGCTTTACTAAAAAGAAGATAGTACTACATACAATAGAATCGATCGTTTGAGTTGTAATGGAGTAGTCTAATTGTTACTAGAGAAACTTGTATTATATCAATCTCAAAGGATTAAGAGCGAAGGTCTATCGTAAATAATTGGAGCTTGTTTCACTTTGTATTTTATATTTTGAAATGTTTTTCTTAATTTGAAGGTCTATCGTAATTAATTTCTCTACCTCAAAAGTCATAAGGTGAAAATAACGTCGTACATTTTAACCTCCTCGGATTTCACACGGAATATGTTGTTGTAATGAGTATGGGTTTGTAAACAAAAATTTGGCCCATGGATATTAGTGAAAAAAGCCCAATAGTTGTGTCAAATGATGGGCCTAACAATGAATAAACCGGGGGCCCAAAAATCCTCCTCCAACCCGTTAATAGCTCAGAAATTGAGAAAAAATCGTACTGTTTGTAATAATGGGACGGAGCATATCCCGGTCGCCGTCGTATTCTCGACGGTCTCGATCTCCGGTGAATCGTCGTCGCAGCAGTCGCCGGAGCCGACGTGACCGAAGTCGCTCACCCTATTCCAGCAGGTAATATTTTGCCTTCCAGCTCGTATTCACATGAATTTGTATCTCTTTTTTGTTGAAAAATGTAATTTTTATGATTTATTGCTAATTTATATGAATTTGCATATCTGTTTTGTTGAAAAGGTTCAAACTTTTGTTATTTTTCTCATTTACTGTATGGAGTGTGGTAACAATGGTGTGGCCTAGCTGTCAATGAAGTGCGTCGAGCACCATGAGGTCTCATTTATTGTACCCTTGATGGACAGAGTTACATGGTAACTGATGCTGGTGGGAGGTGTCGGGTACCTCGTGTAATTAGTCGAGTGCTCACAAGCTGACCTGACACACTTTTCGTTTTCTATTTTTAGTTTAAATGTTTGGAATTTTAGCTGCATTGTTTTGAAGCCTGAAAAATCTATCTTCATTTAGTAGTTTATTTCAAATCTCAACTAGAAATTTCTAATTGCTATATTCTATATATAAACCGATGTCTTTACAGGTATGTAACTTTCTGCATACTACTTGTACTTTTGGATAGTCTGGTTTGATTGTGGTAGTCAGATAAAGGGGCGGGCTGAGAGATAGATAGTAGAAGAAGGTTGATTTACACGGCAATCACTTGCTTAAAACTATATCCAGCAAGTTTTACGTTTCTGTAACAAGAAGGTTGTGAGTTGTGACAGTGAACCACACAGAACAGTTCATGTTTTAGTAGCGGATTTTCGTTGAAATTGGTTGTCCTTCACATTATCACATCTATGCATTTTAGTTACTGTTGTTATGTTTTGCAGGAGAAAGAGTCGCTCTGGTACTCCTCACCGCCGTCGGAGCCGTTCTCCAGCTACAAGGCACAAAAGAAGTCGGTCCCCGACGACTAGGCGTCATAGGAGACGACGAAGTCACAGTTCATCAGAGTCTCCTATACCCAAGTCTCGAAGTCCTAGTCTTACATCCACAGAGCGTAAAAGTGCTGCTGAAAAATTGAAAAAAGAAGAAGAAGAAAAGAAAAGGTTTGTTAGATGTGATTGAAACTGTTATGATGTTCCTTTGGCTCTAGTCTATGTCTTAAAGTTACTCCCAAGTACTCAACTATAGTGAGCTTCTGTAAGTTGTTGCTTTCTGGAGGTTTGATGTAGTCTTTAAGTTAAAGAAGTCGAGTGTAAGTAAACTAAGCTAATATGTGTTTGTGTATGTAGCTGTATCTTTTTATGTCGTCTTTTTGTGCTTATGTATCATTGTAGCGTTATCCACAGTGTACTTATACGAAATTAATGCTCATATTAACATATTTATACATTGCTATACATACTTGATTTTTGGTATGCTTTACTTGAGCCGAGAGTCTATTGGAAACAGCCTCTCTACTCAAGGTAGGGGTAAGGCTGTGTACACACTATCCTCCCCAGAACCAACTTGTGGGAATACACTTGGAATGTTGTTGTTGTTAACATATTTATCCAGAAGGTTTTAGTGTAGTATTCAACCACTGTAGACTCTTGGCATGTTGGGTTATTAAGAGAAGATTATTACTTGATTTTCTGTGGGTCTGAAACCCTCTGAAAAATGTGCTGTACATTTTTGTCTTACATCTTGATCATTGGTGATATGTCTTGGCATTACAGGCCATTGTGTTTCAAGATACATAGTGCAGCATGCCTGTTGCTTTAACGTACTTGTTTTTTCTATTCAAATGTGGAAGTGTTGAAGAGTTATGGTTTTATTTCATGTGCTCTCTGTATTTTGACCTAATTGAATTACTTTCAGGCTACAGCTAGAGGCAGAACTCAAGCAATTAGAAGAGGAAACTGCAAAGAGATTGGAGGAAGAAATAAGGAAAAGGGTCGAGGAAAAGTTAAGTTCAGAGGAAGTTGAGCTGGAAATAGAGAGGCGAATAGAAGAAGGTCATAGAAAACTGTTTGAAGATGTTGAAATTCAACTTGAAAAAGAAAAGCAAGCTGCTCTTACGGAGGCAAGGCTAAAAGAAGTAAGTTTCTGTTGGGGTGGTTATTGACCCATTGTTGATATCTACTAATCAGTATATTCTCCGCTTGTGTACTTCTTTTTGTCATCGTATCTTGATGAGATCTTATATGAAAGATAACATGTTATTTACTGCTAAAAGATGAGTATTTTATTTCTTAGTTCGGATGAGGGAGGAAACAGGGAAAGTTTAACTCTTCTTTGTTCTACTTGTACTTTAGTAGCAGTATTTTTGTTGTAAGAGGTTAGGCATTGGCCCATGAACCTGATATACTCCAGAAACTTTCCTGTCTACACTGAAAACTACTTGTTAGTTCACCTTTAGAGAGCGAGTCGGCTAGCTTTCCTCCATTTATGTATCTTATATTTTAACAATTCCAAAATAGTTTCTTGTCTTCCCACTTAATCGAGGTTAAAACTTTTATGTTCTTTGTCTAAATAAACATATCTTTGAACTTTTCAATGGCGTTGTTTCTAACATAACAACTCACTGAATTAAATAGGAAAAAGCACGAAAAGAGAGAGAGGAGCTGGACAAAATGCTTGAGGAGAATCGAAGGAGGGTACAAGAGGCTCAAAGGAGAGAGGCTCTTGAGGCGCAGCGAAAAGAGGAAGAGCGACTTCGGGAGTTAGAGCTCATTCAAAGACAAAAGGAGGAGGCTGCTCTAAGGAAAAAACTTGAGGAAGAAAATCTAATCAAACTATCCAGCAAAAATAAATCTAGGACCAACTCGATTGGTCTATAAAAGCACACTCTCTTGAGATTTTCTTGCTCAGATGTAATTGGATAAAGATATCCGGCATTATGTGTCAAACATGGAGAGTCGTAGAACCAAGATTAGCTGATTTTTGAAAGTTCACTCTACCAGAATGATATCACCATGGCTCAACTCAAAGTCTCCATTGCAGGTTTCTACAATTACAAGAGTTTCTACATCTTCAATTCATGGCTAATGCTGTTAATTACTGTATTTTGTAAACTTATAGGGGACAAACAAAACAATAACTGATTGGTGAAAGCTTGTTAATGACTTCTGAATTTAGTACATGTATTTGTTAGAACTGCTAGGGGATATTCAATAGGTGATAAAGAAAAATCTAAACTTTGATCTTATGGATTATGCAAGATTCTGTTCTTGGTTGCCTCTTCTTGAAGTTCCCAGGCTGAATTGCTCTCCCCTGTATCGCGTTTCCTTTTTCTTTTTTTGGTGTTATGTGTGTTGAGCCTCTTCTTCTTTTTTTAATGTCACTATCAGAGCGATGTCTCTGTGAACCAGACAATGTTCGTTCTTCTATTGTTGGTTCTTGAAATTTCATCTGTTTATTCATTCAATTCACAGTCACAAGGGGCGGGAAGGACTTTAAAGTCTATTGGAAACCACTATAATAGTATGAAATGAAGGTTTCAAATGTAAAGTGTAAGTTACCAAGTAATACAATAAAATTGGTTGGAATAGTATCCAATTATCCAAATCATGGTATATGCTTTTTAGAGGGGGGGAAATTACCAAAATTTAGATTCTTTTTCAGAAATTTGTTTGGCCATTTCAATCACATTGATGGCGTCAACTCAACCAAAATTTGTTAAAGTCTATTTGTAAGTAAAGAATGCTAGTAATTACTTCAAGTATTTTGACTTGACAAAGAAAAACAACAAACATTCAGAATAAAAAACTGAGTTCGAGTTACGAATGGAGCAAAAAGGTGGAAGTTCCTATGGAGAAAACAAAACAAAAAAGAAACAATATTTTATCCTTTGAGTGTACAATAGTTGTAAAAATGTATCATTGAAAAAACTAAAAAGCAATGGTCTTTGTACATATTGCTCTATAATCAATTAATCATACCTACTCAATATGTTGGCATAACTTTTTAATCTTTAGTTCAACAATGCTTGAAGAACAAAACAAGCAAACAACACCCCCCACCCCTCAACTCCATCTTCTTCTTTTTTACAAGTTTTATTATCATTAGTAAAAGAGTTAGTCCACCAACTTAATCTCTTCTAAGATCATCTCATCAATTGACAAAAAGGCAAAAAAGAAAGAAAGCAATAATACTCATTAATTAAAATTTATGTGGCGGTATTTAATTAGATACATAGTTTAAAACTTTAAAATTTGTAATCTTACATATGATGACAATTCTCTGAAATAAAAACTTGTAATCATGGGGGAAAATAAGAGAAATTGAAAGCTAAATTATTTTTTAATATAAGAAATTGCTATTATTTTTTAATAGACTGAATATAATATTTTTATCATATAAAATGGAATATAGAGAACCTTTTGTTTTCTAGGTAGTAAGTTAAATAGTCTGATGTTAATTTCAATTACCTACTTAAGATGTGCCACCTAAATTGGCAACACAATATTTTAGAATGAATGAAACATTAGCTAACATTATTTTTCCTATCCACCCATTAGAAGGACATTTTATTTTATTGTCACCAAATAAAAAAGTACATACTTTTTATTAAATGAGAAAACAATTATTCTTCCATAATATATCCTAATTAATCTACTTAGGTTATAGTCTTACCCTATTTATATTTCTCTATCTTGCTAATGTTACCCTAGGTCTTCAGTCCAACTAAGGGCGGATATAGAGTGTTAATTATAGATTCATCTTAATTATATATATACCTTAAATAAATACAAATAATTGATTTTGAATTCAGTACATCAAATGAGTTAGATTCGAACCTATAAAATTCAAATCTGGAATGTATATGAATTTCCTTCAAAGGAAGGTTAAAAAAGTTTCAAGAATTATTACTACACAGTATACTACCTATTTATGATAGTGTAGAATAATGATAACTACATTGCTTGTTATATATATAAAAGTCCTTGTCTACATAAAATTCAAATAGAAATGAATTAAAAAAAATAAAATATATGACTCACTTCCCAATTTTTTCTTGTCCTCTCCAACAACTATTTTAGTGGTGTAATTTTTTAATTAAGTTGATATCTCACCTTCCTTTTGATGTTGAAATTGCTCATCACTTCAATATCCAACTTTTTTTCTCCATTTTAATGTGCACCTATTTTTTAAAATTTTATTTTTACTACCTTTTTACTATATACTCCTTTTTGAGTGTTTGATACATATATATATGTTACATATTCTTTAATCTTTATATTACCAAAAAAATATATGGCCTCATCAAACTTTGCCTATTACATCCTATTTCTTTTTCTATCATCAATCTTATTTGCTTTGCAAGTGAGTTCAACATCTAGACATGTTCTCAACAACCATAAAGGGTTCAAAGTGAGCTTAAAACATGTTGATTCAGGTGGGAATTTCACAAAATTTGAACGTTTACAACGCGCGATGGCACGAGGGAAATCAAGGTTACAAAGGTTAAGTCTAGTGGCTAATTTTGCAACTTTATCATCAAAAGATGAAACAAATGATGTAAAATCAACAATTCATGCAGGAAATGGTGAGTTTCTAATGCAAATATCAATTGGTAGTCCAAGTGAGTCTTATAATGCAATAATGGATACTGGTAGTGATTTAATTTGGACTCAATGTAAGCCTTGTAAAGAGTGTTTTGATCAATCTACACCAATTTTTGATCCATCAAAATCATCAACTTTTGAAAATATTTCATGTTCTAATAAACTTTGTGAAGCATTGCCAATGTCATCTTGTGGTGATAGTAATTGTGAGTATATGTATACATATGGTGATTATTCATCAAGTGAAGGTTTTTTGGCTAGTGAAACATTTACTTTTGGTAAAGTTTCAATACCAAATGTTGCATTTGGATGTGGAAATGACAATGAAGGTAGTGGATTTAGTCAAGGTGCGGGCCTAGTGGGCCTTGGACGAGGTCCACTATCACTAGTTTCTCAACTACACATGTCCAGATTTTCGTACTGTCTGACCTCGATTAACGAGGATGCTGATAGCAAGAGTAGCAAGCTTCTCATGGGATCGATGGCACGTGATGATTATAACAATATTATTACAACCCCATTAGTGAAAAACCCAACACAACCATCTTTTTATTATCTTTCATTAAAAGGAATATCTGTTGGGGATACTCAATTGGCCATCAAGAAATCTACATTTTCACTCAACAAAGATGGCTCTGGAGGAATGATAATTGACTCTGGGACAACCATAACATACTTAGAAAAAAGTGCATTTAGTCTTCTCAAGAAAGAGTTTTCTTCACAGGTAAACATCTTAATTTCACGTATGATCACTGAACTATTTTTTGTCACATTATAAATATACAATAGTAAGAGAAAAAAAAAATTAAAGTCGCCTTATTAGAATAGGTTTTAATTGTTATAGTAAGTAAATTTTAGTGATTTCAATGCGACATAACATAAATTTATGACTTTATTTTATATTGTTCTGATGCATAAGATTCAACGACTATACTGTAATAGTGGATGTATAAAACTCAATAACTTAATTTGTTATAGTCGTTTTGTGACTTAACTAGTCTTTATATATGTGGTTAGTGAGTATTCATACAACCAGTTGACCATACTAACCACTATTGTTACAATGTATAAAGTTCATTGATCATACGTGAAATTAACGTGCAGGTAAACCTTCCGGTGGATGATTCAAGCTCAACAGGACTAGATCTTTGTTTCAAATTGCCATCAAACACAAATAACATAGAAGTTCCAAAATTGATTTTTCATTTTGAAGGTGCAGACATGGATTTGCCTGCAGAAAATTATATGATTGCTGATTCAAGAATGGGAATTGCTTGTTTAGCTATGGGAAGTTCAAGTGGAATGTCAATATTTGGAAATGTTCAACAACAAAATATGATGGTCATTCATGATCTTGATAAAGAAACTTTATCATTTGTACCAACACAATGTGATAAACTCTAGAGGGATTGTGTGTGCGCTTTCAGAGGCGGAGTTAGAAGTCCAGATACGGATTCAGGTTCAATCGAACTCAATATAACTTCTAATGTTCAAACAATGTATTTGTGTTGAAAAATTCATTAATATGTGCACATATTAAAATCCTGATAACATTGAAATTCTAGCTCCGCCTATGTACGCTTCAAATTGTTCGTTTATTTTTTTCTCTTATTTTCTTTGCTTTTCTTTACAAATACCATATTAATAGAATCTTACAATATTTGAATGTATAAAATTTACTCCCAATTTATATAATTTGTTTAGGGCTATTTGTATTGTCCAAATAAACAATATTTAGTAATTTTAGTATAATAAAACAAAAATTGAATGTCAAGTGCTACAAATTAAGATAAAGTGGATAGGAAAGTTATAAGAGTCGAAACAACTACAACAATAATTGCTTATATTATAATTAGTAGAGGAAAAAAAATACTGAAAATAATGAAGCATGTAATTAATTAATTTACCTGCCTTGATCACCTAACTAATCATTTTACAAAGGCTTGTTCAACTGCCTAACTACTTTATGAATGCCTTAATTTCTCCATTCTATTAGTATTATATTATAACCTATGTGATGCACGGATAATATTAAAATATATTAATCGCATCAAATTGTGATTTCACTAATTTTACATATTCTTGTTCAAATATCTGATTTTGTTACTTATTGCAATATTTTTCTGTTTTTGTATTGTACTTTTGGATTGTTATTTAATTTTGGGCCATTAGTGGGCCCTAATAGGCTTTTCTAAGGCCCTTAGTAGTAATATTCACTCCTGTCCAATTGGGCTTTTGATTGAGACTTTGGCCCTTAGAATGGGTCATTTGCACTTTTGTCCCTATTTTGTATTGGTCTTTAATTTTTCTCCTCAAGGCAAATAACTTTTTTGCGGAGATAATTTTATATTTTTGTATTATAATATCTCCCAAGTTATGTCTTACTCGCTAGGCATAAGTTCAACTGCTAAGGGAAAAAAATAAATAAGGACGAACTCATTTATTACAACAAAAATTAAAGACCAAACACATTCGAAGGACAAGTGTATAAACACTCGTCAAAGTTGATTGTGAGAAGAAAATACTATTTAAAAGGAGAATCGTAGTAGCTTGTGGCGTTCTAGTGCGTTGTAGTCCTGTAGATCGATTTTTTTTTTCGCCTCGTAATTCTCTCCCTCATTTCTCTTTCCCCTACTTCTACCCTCAATATTTTTTTAATTTTTTTCTTTTATAAAATGATTAATTATCCAAACGTGTGAAATCCCAACCTTCATAAGAGTATGCTTAAATTGTATTTTTAGTAAAAATAATCAATGACACTAAAATATATTATGATTCTATCTATAAGAAGAAAGTGAAGACCCACAAACATCACTTGCGGGGTGGACATAAAGAGTTGGCAAATGTTTATCACTTTTTCATAATAAAATGAAGTTGTAGAAAAAAGCCAAATCACAAATATTATGGCAAATGGATCAAGTATTTTGGGCGGTCTAGTGATGTCAATCTCTTTATCTTGTTTTTGTACTTGTAGCTTGACACCGTTGACTTAAAAGCAAGTCATGAAATTAGTGGGGTGGGCAAGGCCATGATTAATAATATAATTCGGTATTCGAAATTTACTGATCGAACTAAGTCAACGAATTTGTGTAACGTATTAAGACCTTATAAAGGAAGTGTGTTCCTATCAAGATTTTCTCTATTTTTTAAGTATGATTTAGAAACTTCTGATTTCTGAATAAGAATATAGGAATTTTATTCATTCCGGCCTGCCTTACATCAATCAATTTTCCGCCACAGTCATTTTTTGTGCAAGTTGTAAGGAGTCTTGATCTCAAGACAAGTTAAGGTGTCATTTTGTTCTCGTTACGGAAATATGAGTGCATCAAAATTTACTAATCCAACAAATTTGAAGAAGTTCATGAGTTGCGTAGAAACTTGAAATGAAGCATATTTGTACCAAAATTTTCTCAACTCTTGAAGCACGAGTTAGAAACTTCTTATTACTGAATAAGGATATAAGAATCCATACTCACCCCAACCTACCTTTTCATCAATCAATTTTCATCTCAACTGATTTTAATGCGAGTTGTAAGGAGTCTTAGTCTCGAATCAAATTGGACATCATTTCACTGTCTTTATATGTATGAATGCATCAAAATTTTACTAGTCCAACAAAGTCAAAGAAGTTGAGTTATATTGGAATAAAGTATATTAATATCAAGATATTTAAATAAAGATGTGGAGATCGATCTCATCCATCCCGCATGATATTCTTTTTGAGTTACTTGTAGTTCCTTCCAAGTTAATTTCAATGATTTTAAAGTGCATGTACCTGTTATGATTGGGGAGATACGATTTGAAGAAATCTTTCCTAACCAAAAACTGCAAAAATAAAACTATCTAAAAATAAAGGTCGGTAGATATTGGAGATACTATATATTTCATTGAACAACTTTTAATTTTGTTAACTATAGGGGGAAAAAAAATTAAAAAATCACACAACTGGTTAGTTAATAAGAGAAATAAAAACAAGAAAAAAACAGGTTCAAATTCTGGGTATGGAATAATGTTTGATAAGAACGTTCAATTTACTTTTAAATCAAAATTTCTTAACGTAAATTGATCAGATTTATCGAATTGCTTATACAATATCAACTAAGAAATTGAATATAAAAAATTGTACTATAAAGCTAGTGTGCCTAACCCAAAAACAAATGTATCAACATGATTTTGTACAATCAATACAATGCACAAAAACTAGAATAAATTCTAGAATGGTCAGTATTATGTTTATTTCTATAATAAAATAAAAAAAGAACAATAAACATAAGGAAAATGCGTGGAATATAATTATACTGTGCAGACCAGAATCGTATCAAAGGGGATCAATGATATAAATGTGGGACATATAAATCTGCAATAAGGATCGGATCAGTGCAACGGAATTAGAATTTTCAATACTTTATATACATTATAAAAGAAATTAACTTTATTTATACGAAACAATTTTTCAACGGAAGAAATTCGAATAAAAAAATATCTTTATAAGAGGTAAAACTATGACTATGTAACATTTTAAATCGTACTTGCGGGTACCATATGTATATAGTTTTAAATTTTAATAAACTAAATAAACACTGAATATACTCAATTTGACTTTTTTTTTAAAAGGGTCATTTGTCAAATATTTTGAAACCCCACAATACAATAATATATAGAATTTTTTTATTTTCTTATTTTTATATATATATAAAAAAGGGATCATCACGCTCAACACTGAATAGTTATCATCAATTTTCTATATATATGGTGGACCAAAGCATCTTATCAAGAGGCTCCTTTGATAGTGGAGAAGAAAAAAAAAAGTGAAAGCATAAAATAAAATAATAAAAAGTACTTTGGGAAAAAAATATTTGAAATTCCACTTTCAAGAATATCCATACATAAATCTATTAGTTGAAATGTTGCAATCTCACCAAAATTTATTGTTTTACAATAATAATTATGTCTCGGGGGAGTGAGAGAAAATTCATTCTGATTTTTTAAATAAATAATTACACAACATATAGAGAGATTTTGAATCTCCTAAATATGATATTAACTATTGACTAAGTTGTTTATGAAGCTCAAAATTCAAATCTTAGATATTACATTTTTATTTTTCAAACCTCC
Source organism: Solanum piurae (assembly GCA_029582685.1). Lineage (NCBI taxonomy): Eukaryota > Viridiplantae > Streptophyta > Magnoliopsida > Solanales > Solanaceae > Solanum > Solanum piurae. The sequence goes on from JAJOOO010003341.1 coordinate 61,928, forward strand.
TTAATGAAAATTTTGAATTCATCACAAATGTTCATCTCAAACAATTTTGTGTTATCTATATGAATTATCAATTCTTTTTTTAATGAAAATTCTGAATTCATCACAAATCTCCTTCTCAAATTATTTTGTGTTAGCTGTATGAATTATCAATTCTTTTTATTTAAGCTCAACGCATGTTATAGTGAATTAGTTTGTTTAATTTAATGGGATTATAAAAGATAATTTTTATTAAAATTGAATCCAAATATTTAACACTTGATATGACATAGAATTTTCAAAGCTCTTTCTTATTTTCTTCTTATTATTTCTAATTTTGATTTTGAAATGTATCATTATCTTTGCTCCACTATAAAACTTGTGGAAGATAATGAAGGAATAAAACAAGAAACTAATAAACCCAAATGTATAAATACAAGAAGAAAGAGGGACCACTTTGAAAAAGTATACCCAACGAAAAGGGTATAAATTGCAAATACAGTTCAAGTAAATTTCGTATATCCCCGTATTTGTACGACCGGCACAAGTCCACTATGGCCTAATTCTTTTTATAACTTCTCTCCATTTTGACTAATTTTACGAAATATTTATTATATTCTACTAATATAAATATCGAATAAGTCTGACCATCATAGTTTGAACATATAGAAAGTATCATCTAGTAATTTGCCTCCGAGGTTTCTTATGTCATAGGATTTTAGATCAATTGGGTACATTAATTAATCTAAAATATCTATTATGTGTTAAGTTAATCAACTCTGATTTGGCCATAAATTTTGAAGCTAAAACTTAAAATTATGAAATTTGAAATTATATTTAGACATGTATTTTATTTAAAAAGAATTTATTTTATGAGTATGATCGAGTGAAATTTCTCGAAAAAATTAATTTAAATATTAAAAATATTAAAATTAGACTATTAAAATCTAATTAAATTTTTTATCAAACAAATATCTGAAGATAAATAGTCAAAACATAATCTAAAGAGCTTAAATATCATAGAGAGGAAGTTATATTCAAAGTTTTACAAAGGAAATAAATCAATTAAAATTATATTATGACAACATTTTCCCAAAAAAAAAAAAAAGGAACAAGATTTAATACCATATATTCTCCACTTGACCACCCCACTAGTTCACTCACCCAACCAACACTCCATTCTCCACCATCTTATAATTATTATTATTACTATCACTTTTGCTATAAAAAATTTCATTAAGTATTGACATCAAAAGCAAAAAAGCACCACAACTTTTTCTTCCAAATTTCACAACCTTATATATACACACTCACATATTCACCACTTATTAGACCTCATCATCACTTGTTCACAACACACATATTCTCCCTCTCTTATCTTTTCTATCGCGATTAATTCTGTGATCAAACTTTTATTAATTTATATATCAATATCGAACGATAAAAATCATGAAGGTGAAGAAAGGATGGCTAGCAATTCAAGTAGGACTAGAAGAAGAAGATGGTGGTATTCAAAAATTTGTTATCCCAATTTCATATCTATATCATCCTCTTCTACAAAAGCTTCTTGATAAAGCTCATGATGTTTATGGCTACCATGTTGATGGACCATTAAAGCTACCTTGTTCCGTCGACGACTTCCTCCATATAAGGTGGAGGATTGAGAAGGAGCCAAATCGGAGCCACCATCACCACCACCACAAAAACAATCACAACCATCATCACCATCAATATCTTTCTAGTTCTTTGTCTTTTCACTCATGTTAATTAAATTATAGTACTAAGGTTTCCTTGTAATTAAAGGTCTAATTTAATTTTTCTTGGGAAATTTTGACTTTTGTTATTGTACTATCTTGTTAAACACATTTAGTTTTCAATTTATTGAAACATGCACTTTTAATTATTTTGCTTGTGAAATTCGGACTATACTTCATATTTGATATAATATATACATATAACAAATTCCTAAAAACAATCTAAAAGGTCCAAATATGCATATGCTTAGTAAAGTATCATAAGGATCGAAGTTAAAATTTATTAGCAACCGAAGATCATAATTGCAATGATTCCATTCTTATTTTTTCTTATTTTTGGTTGGAAGATACCCTTATACGTGCCCACATTATTTTGAGAATCTTTTTTTTCTTGAGAAAATAATAACTTAAATCGAAAGATGAATTGTATTCTTATTTTACTTTCGTGTTCAATGTTCTAACACTAATCATGAGAAATGTTTTGCTAATTTGACTTTTTACTATACGGTTAGATACAACTAGATCAATACTATACGATTAGTTACAAATTAGATCAATTATTGGAATTAACTAATGAGTTGTAGGTTTACTTAAAGATAATTTGTTGTTAAATAGTAAAAGTTAGGTCAAATCTTTATTAAATGACCCTTAGATATTTCAAGAGCTAAATAAATTTTTATTTAGCGTTAGCGTGTGTTTGACATGAAGAAAATCAGTTTATGTTATTTAATATGTTGGATTTCATTTTTCTGAAAAAAAATCACAACTTTCCTCGTATTTATAAAAAATGTATAACTTAAACATTATTAATATTATCATTCACAAAATCTATAAAAAACATTCTCCAATTTTCTGACCAATGATAGATATTCAATGTATGATATCGAATTCATCTAAATTAGTACTTTTAACGCGGAATATATGCTTATATGAAAAAAATCACTAAAATTGTTATTAGCGTAACTTTAAAAACATTATAATTGGTTGAGTACTAAGAGAACTTAAATAATGAATTTACCTCTATTTCTGATATTACTATTGGTCTTTAATACACTTATATTTTGAGAAAAAAATATTTCCACTCACCTATATTCAGATAACATAAGATAATTTTCAAAATATTATTTTAGGAAAAATGACTTCCACCGTACAAACCATCACTTAATTATTTCTCTCCATTTAATTTGTATCAAAGAAAAAGATGAAATACTCTAATACATAAAGAAAATTAAAGTAGACAGTAAAAGTTGTCTAATTAGTAATTAGCTTTGAAAATTAAAGTTATCCAGCCAAAAAAGTAATAAAATCCACTAGTCTTGTAATTATGTGTGTGTATCAACTATCACCATCCACTTTAATTTTCCCTTTTTGTGTTGTAGGCAAGTTAATTAGTGGAAGGTACGTACTACAACATTGATTACGTACGATATTTATATATATATAAATGTTGGTTGTATTATGACTAAGAAAAACTTTAGTTTACGTACGTACGTTAATTATATTTGACTTACTAATATATTATTAAACATAATAGTATATAGTTTGATACTGCCTTTTCAATACGGTTTAGGTCACAACAATCTTCGATATGATAAGGTGTTTGGTTTGATATGATAATTCAAGTAATGAAAGGTTAATTATATATATAGAAAATTGTTTAATTAACAAAACCTAAATCCCACAACTTTTAAAGATATTTTTAACTTATGCACATCTAAACAAGCACTAAAGATAATGTAATACAGTTGTTATACCTCCTACATGAATTTTCTAAATAAGAAATGTTGAAAAATAGAGCATAAATGAGGCATTTCTATTGTCAAATGCTAATTAATTGTATATTAAAAAAAGAAATAAGATGAAAATATAAAATAAGTATACATGTGATAACAATGGTTTTTATGGTATTGTATAGGGGATATTGTGGATAATGACAATAGATAATCAATAAATTAATTTGTAAATTAAGAATCATATATTTGAACATTATTGTTTTACCAGTCTACCTACAATAATTAGTTCTTGCTAATTAGTGGGAAAGAGATATAACTCAGTGATAAAGTATCACCTTGACGTGGTGATAGTTATCAGTTCGATTCTAATTATTCCTAAGTTCAGATTAAGTTCTTCTAGTTAAATTTGCTTCCCTAACATCTCTCAATAAGAGGCTCGTGGGATTAATTTGAAAGAAGGAACTTACTTCTAATTCAACTCTTACTTCTAAACTACAAGTGATTCATAAATTATTCTTAATTTAAACCTCTAAAAGGGAAAAAATTCACAACTAATAAACATTTGAGATAAATTTACAAATTAAAAAGTTACTCAAAATATTATCAATATATGAATATTGTTGATTTGATTGAATATAATGATTAATCATGATTAGGTGCATGAACTAGTACTTTACTCAAATTTGACAAAGAGATCAAAATTTTGATTTTATAAACATAAAAATAGATTGAACACCTCTAGTGATTGACACCTGTGAGTCATAGATTTTCAAACTATATCATTCTCTTTGCTTCCACTATAAAATTTGTGGAAGACAATAAATGAGAATAGAACAATAAACTAAATTTATAAACCTAAAATGTAACAATACAATAAAAAAGAGGGACCACTTTTAAAATCCAATGCCGACCAAAAGGGTATAACTGCAAAATAAAATCTCAAAAAGATTCCGTAATCCTCCATTTGGTACGGCCGACACACTTCACATTTTTTACTAAAATCAAAATGAAATTTGTGTATAATGTTAGTTAGAGAGATTTAACGTCTTCGTTGAGATTTGTTTCACTGGTCATACATCTTTGTTGATATTGATTTCAACAATCCAATATCACTATTATTGTTATTCATTTTAGATTTAGAATGTTTCAAATTGCTTCTTCGTGGCCATATATAAACTTAATTAATGTCAATCACAGAATAATTAGACAAGTTATGCCTAAAATTTGTATGGTTTAAAACATGTTATGTGATTGCAAGCCAAATAGATTTTTTCATTTCGCTCGATCTATTTTTAAATACCAAATTTAATTAATATGTACCTAAAAAAATTGTTATTGGTCGTTTATGATAGTTCTAATTTATGTTTATTCTTAACACCTAACTTCATCCTCTATTAACTCCTTACTTAAGAAATTAGTCAATTTTATATTTTCTTTTTTCTCTCAATGAAAGGGCTCCACTAAGCCATTCTCCAACTAACATATATATTATTAATTATCATAACTCTTTGCATAAAAAAATAAAAGAATAGTCACCACATTTTATTATTCACAACCTTATATATACACACATAACACCATATATTACTACACAAACATAAAAATATTCTCATAGCTACTCACCACTCACTATACACTAACTTCTCCATACATTCCAATAGAAGGAAAAAAGAAAAGAAAAGGAAAGAATAATATACAAGAATTACAAGATGAAAGTGAAAAAGGGATGGTTAGCAATTCAAGTAGGATTAGAAGAAGAAGATGGTGGTATTCAAAAATTTGTTATTCCAATTTCATATTTATATCATCCTCTTCTACAAAAGCTTCTTGATAAAGCTCATGATGTCTATGGCTACCATGTTGATGGACCTATAAAGCTACCTTGCTCCGTCGACGACTTCCTCCATATAAGGTGGAGGATTGAGAAGGAACATAATCGGAGCCACCATCATCACCACCATAAAAATATCCATAAACACCTTCCTAGTACTTTGTCCTTTCGTTCATGTTGATCATGAAGGACTTCCTAGTTTGTAAAGGTGTAGTTTTTCTTTTTAATCTAAAGAAACGATCAGACAATATAAATATCCTTTTATCCTTAGTCATGTCCTGAGATCTTGTGTCCAAACTCTAAAATGAAGTTTGTTTTTGGTAGGGTGTGTTTCCTCTCCAAACTAGTCAGGCTTTTAGATATGAATCTAAATTGTTCATCCTTCAAAACAGATATCGAACATCGAATGAAAAAGAAGAAGCTTCAAAGTAGTATAGTGAAGTCCCATATTGGAAGTTGAATAGAAGAGGAGCTACATAAAAGGTGTTGGGTTATTTTTTTATATGGTACACGACTTTTTGGGGAAAATCGTGCATATTTGATAAGACCATGGTTAAAAATATTGTTTTTGAGGTGACTTAATTCAATAAATTGGTATTAAAGTTTTTGATGAGACGAGCATAAAATTAAAGTGGTGGGATGATATATTAATGTGTAGAACAAGTTTTTTATTATCTTTATTCGTTTATCGAGATCAAATATCGATTTTATTCGTAATTTGGATACACATAATAATATAGATGATACACAATTAATTTTCAAATAAGTCTAATAATTTTTTTACGATGAACAACATGACGAGATCATTTTTTTATTTTTTTTCCTTTTTGCTACTTTTATTGATAGGGATACACATAGTAAATATTTGATCTTTATATTATTGATCTCTATCCTTTTAAGCATCTTTTTGTTTACTTTGTGCTCGATGGAGACGATGTTATTGGATCTTGTTGCTTATAATGAAAAAAAAAGTTTCAAAAAATATGCATCTTATTTACTTCTATTATTAAGGCATATATTTATACCATATATTATATATGTGCCACATAATCTCATTAAACTGTTGAAATATATTAGTGGAATTTTAAATAATCCATAACATATAACAACTCCACCCATTATATATGCAAATTAGTTTACTATACGACGGGTACACCCAATTTCACCTACTTTTTTTAATTTTATGAATATATATTGTACATATATTTAATAAAAAAATATCTATGACAAATAAAATGGATAGAGCAAAGTAAAAATTTCCTAGCACAAAAGCTAGAAGATCACTTGTAACTAATAAATTCTATACATTCATACTAATCAAAAGCCACTTTATTTTTTTTCCTTTCCTCATTTGGTTGATTATTGACTAAATAAATTTAACTTTTTATCTTCTTTTGACTTAATAAATAAATTAATAATTTTGGTATTGGCCTTTGAGTACGGATTAAGGCGGCCTTTGATAATGAGGTGATTCAACAAGTCAAAAGTAATATATTGTGATATTATTCTTATTCTAATTAAAGTGTTTATCAATAATATTAATTAAATTAAGCCTAAACTGTACTTTGTAGATTTCCAACTAATTATGCACACGTATAAAGTAGGAAATCTTTTTAATTCGTACACTACTTGTGCACTATGATGACACATTGACACATATATATGTAATTAATAAATTTTTAATTGTCAAGTATGTGATCTCATTAATCATTTCAAATTGCAAATATATAAAATTTGTATGGATAGACAAAACTTAAAAGTGATGTATTTCTCGAATAAAAAAATAAGTGTGAGTTTTTAAAAAGCTGATTTTGAGAAATAATTTTTTAAAATGTTTTCTTTTCAATTATTTCTCAATCAAAGACCAAAGTGATGAATCTCTCGAACTAAGGACTATATATATAGACTTCATATCGCTTTGTTGCTACAAAAATAATATATTTAATATCTTGATTTTTATTTTTTTTGTAAATACTTCAAGAATTTATGGCGTATTTCTATAAGTATATTATATATAGGCTATGGCATTACTAGAACCAATTAATTAGAAGTATATATGTTTTTATTCAAACAACGGGCAACTATATAAATACATTAAAAAGAAAAACAATTAATGTTGAGATTAACGTCCTAAATATTCCAACTTTTGGTACTGATTATAAGTTAATCGTCATTAATTTACGACATAGTCCTAGTCAAATTTGTCCTTTCAATTGTGCACAAAGGTAGACATGACGAATAGATCGATTATATTAAATTTAACCAAGTCAAGTTCATAAATACGTTATAATTTAATCCTTTCAAAATCAAACATTTATTTATGTAAAATAACAAATAAATTGAATCAAACAATAAGTCATAATCCACCGCATCCAATATATAGGATCCAAAATTTTATTATATTGCTCCAATAATGAGTCAAAGTTTTGAATCTATATGGATTTCATTCCGTTGAATTACACTATTTTGACACGTTAATTTATTTGTTCATTTTACTTTTAATTTGCTATAAGATTATATTAGTTATGTTATTTGTTATTGTTATTATATTTTGCGATCAATCTATTAGATTAAGTACACAAACTAGTTATAACTCAATCCATTAAAATTTGAATGAGTCGGACGAATTACTAAAATCTAAATTTTGTAAGCGCTACAATCCCAACGAGAGTTCAATTTGTGATCTAAAAGTACAGATTAAATAGTAATTTGAATTTTAATAAAACTATTACACTAATTATAAGTTCTAGTTTTCGAATGTATCTCTAAAAATTATTTTTAAATAACGTATATATACGAGCTACGATTTTAGAGACTTTCATTTTTTTGGTGGGTATAATACAACTAATTATGCATTTATTAACGATATATGTATTTATCTTTTGAGAAGTTTGTAATTAATGAACTACAAAAGTCTTAGAGATTTTTAAATGTAAATATTTGTGTCATAATTCATATTTATAACTATTAATTAAATAAAATATTATATTTTATTTTAATTATTATAAAAGTCAAGCCGTGTTTGTAGCTCGAGAAATTGAGTCCCGCCATTAAACGTTGCTTTCACTTTTTATTACTATTTTTTTGCTTATAAAATTCAAATAGTTGAGAATTTTCTTCTTAATAAAATATACAATTTTTACGTATAAATAGAGATTCTTCATAAATTTTCTGATTTTTGAATATTCCATTATAAATGTCGAATTTTTTGCTCATCTCCGCAAATCCCTTTTGCCGATTATTCAGGTTCCTGATCTTCCACTTTTGATTTCCTTTTTTTTTTTTGGTTTAATATAATGTATGTTTGAGCAATCTTCATATATGTATGTAATTTTAATTTGTAGATCTAAAGTCAATTTTGTTTTTGTTGATTTGAGGATTCATATAGCTAGTTTCGGATCGATTTCATATGAACTGATATTGTTTATGTCAATATATAATATATACATTTTTTATTTTGGATAGCTATGTGTTTTTAGATATAGATATGCTATATTTCTAAGGTTGTGTTGTTTAGGATGTAATGGGAATTTTAATTTACATAGTCATTGTGAATTTGGGTAGACCTCCACTTGTGGGATTACGTTGGGTATGTTATTGTTGTTGTTGTAGCTATAGTGAATTTGGGCAAGGCACCACTTGGGGATTACGTTGGGTATGATTATGTTGTTGTTGTAGCTATGATGAATTTGGGCAAGGCACCACTTGGGGGATTACGTTGGGTATGATGATGTTGTTGTTGTTGTAACTATGGTGAATTTGGGCAAGACACCACTTGGGGGATTGTGTTGGGTATGATGATGTTGTTGTTGTAGCTATTGTGAATTTGGGCAAGACCTCACTTGTGGGATTACGCTGGATATGATGTTGTTATAGCCATTGTGAATATGGGAAAGACCCAACATATGGGATTACACTGGGTATGATGTTGATGTTGTAGCCATTGTGAATTTGGGCAGTTTTTGATCCATAAAGTGCAAAATTATTGGGGATTTGTGAAGGGTGAAGGGTGTGGTGATTTGAGAATTCTACTTCAAAACCGTGTTTGGTTTTCATTCGCCATCCTCTTAGGGGTTGTGTGGGATTGTGGGATGGCTACCTTCTATTGGGTTTATTATTTTGTGAATGAAAAACATGAGGAGTGAGGTTTAGTCTAGTTTGCCTCTTTTATTTGATGGATGTTTGGAGTTACCATATAACTCATGAATAAAAATCTTATGCACTATTTTTATTGCACGTTTATACATTAGTTATTACTTGTACGGTTTTGCCTACTAAAAACTCCATTATGCATGCTTGAATTTGTTCAGTAGTATTCTTTTAGAATCCAGTGAGATCAGATGATATTCGTTGGAATTTGCAACAGGTCCTTATGGAAGACAGGCTCGTTTATGATGTTTTTAAAAAACCTATATTCTTATATTATATCATGTTTAGATTCACCTACATCGTCTCACTTCTAAGATGTCATTTGATAGAATAATTCTCTGATGGAGATTCAGTTTGACTGAAGTAGTAGCAATTTGTTGTCCTTTAGCCTTGCTCGTCATATCATTTATGGATACATTTGTCTTTGGAGACTATTTGCTTTTTAGAGTATTATATATTTCTGGATGTAGTTGAATATTAGCACATTATTTTACTACCATGCTATTCTATTAAAATTTCTTTACTTTGCTTATTGTGTTTTGTAATTAAACAAGTTTCTTTTGGTAGGTTAAGGTTTCAATTACCAGAATTGGCTCCATAAGGAATAGCCTCCAGGCTTTTTATAGGAATTGAAAAAGAATAATGAGACATTGGTTTAACAATGGTTGATATCAGTGTTTCATTATTGAGGTTGCTGAACAGCTCAGACTTTTTAAGTTCCTATATATTCGCATGGTTGGTTACTGGATCTCTTGGACTCTTGGTTGTTATATATGTATTGCATAAGTGGCAACGGAAGACATCTCTCAATTGGGTTAAAGCTGCTGCTGTAGCAAAGAAGCAAGTGTGGGAGAAGCTGAAGGTTCCCTTATCACATCATATGTGGGTTGAAGATTTTGCTTATGGTGTACAACCATCCACATGCAGTGTGTGCTTCTCATCACTTGTTTCTCCACATAACTTAAGTACAAAAGCTGCATCACATTCTCCAGTACATCGTTGCTCTATTTGTGGTGTCGCAGCACATTTTTGTTGTTCTCAGTTTGCCGCAAAGGATTGCAAATGTGTTGCACAGGCTGGATTAAGCCATGTGCGGCACCATTGGTCCGAAAGATGGACTAACTTGGATGAGAATCCTGAGATGTCTGCATTTTGTTTCTATTGTGACGAACCTTGCGGTGTTCCTTTTCTTGATGCATCTCCTACTTGGTATTGTTTATGGTGTCAACGATTGATACATGTCAAATGCCATGCCAAGATGTCTGAAGAATCTGGTGATATTTGTGATTTGGGTCCTCTCAGGAGGCTTATTCTCTCTCCACTCTATGTTAAAGATGTAGAAGCTGAGACAAAAGGTGGTACAATGTTAAGTTCTCTGGCAGAAAAAATGAATGCCAATGGGCACATCAGACGAAAGCGTCATCGGAACAAACATGGAAATGACCTCATAAATGGTAAAGTGCAAGGCAGTTCTGCTGCAAAGCTAGCTCTGGAATATGTGATCAGATCCCTGGCGTCTTTGAAGCTTTCCAACGGTGAGAGGAATAATGGCTACTCTGTAAAATGTAACAAGCTGGGTGGCAGAAAAGGTAGCCAGAACAGATTGGCCTGGAACAACCAGGAAAATAGAATCTTGGGAAGATCTAAAAAGTATGCACTAGTGGATTTGCCTCAGGATGCTAGACCTCTTTTGGTTTTCATAAACACTAAAAGTGGAGCTCAAAATGGTCCTGCTCTAAGAAGGAGATTAAACATGCTGTTGAATCCTGTTCAGGTGAACTTTCAATTTAAGGTTAAGACTTAACTAGTAATCCTGCATATTTAGCTGTCCCACGCACAGCTCTATTTAGAAGGAAACAACTAGAATAATTAGCTAATGAGTAAATTATTGCAGATGTACTTAAAGACTATCTGAATGGCTCAACTTGGCTCTTACACTTACGTAAGCCAGTAGCTTGGCCCTATCTTTGCTATGGTCAGGATGTACCTCATGCTTCCAAATTACAAATGCTCGTTCTCTCTGACATGTCTTCTTCATTTAGAATGTGATCTATCACCATCCTCATTTTCCTCCTTATTTTGTAACTTGAAATAATCTAAGTTCTGGAGTCATTTGTTTGATTAGGAAGTTCTAATCTAGTGAAAATTACAGAAATGCATTCTTTTAACAGTCGTTCTCCTTTCCTCTAGAGTGTTGTTTCTATGTTAAAGCAGTTCAAACTGCATAAGAATTTCATTTTTCATAATTGCAGGTATTTGAACTTGGTCAGTCCCAAGGGCCTGAAGCTGGTTTAGAATTATTTAGTAACTTGCATTACTTTCGTGTCTTGGTCTGTGGTGGTGATGGTACTGTTGCCTGGGTCCTTGATGCAATTGAGCGGCTTAACTTTGAATCGCCCCCACCAGTAGCAGTTCTTCCTCTGGGAACTGGAAATGATTTGTCTAGAGTCCTGCAATGGGGTGGTGGATTTGCGATGGTTGAAGGGCAAGGTGGACTAAGACCCTTTCTGCATGATTTGAACCACGCTGCTGTTACAATGCTTGATCGTTGGAAAGTCAATATAATTGAAGAAAAATCTGCCTGTAACACCCCTAAGGTGCAATCAAAGTTCATGCTGAATTACTTGGGTAATCTTCCATCTGTTTGCATATTGTGACTTCTTGTCTTATTTGATTTGGGGTTGGGATGCCATTTGCCTGCCCTAGGATGGGGAAAGGGGGTTTATGATGCTAACCCAGAATTCAATGAAAAGTTCCTTTTATTCTGCTATTTTTATCTGTGATGCTTGGACCTGCCTTTTAGTACTTATACTTGTACTGCTCTAAAATATGTAATGACTCTCAATGCTGCTTGCATGTCCTGTCACAAGTACCTTTTTGTCTATCAAATTAATCTTTTCTGTTACAGGTATAGGATGTGATGCAAAGGTTGCATATCAATTTCATATGAACAGGGAAGAAAACCCTGAGAAGTTTAACAGTCAGGTATGAACATGCCATTTTGAGCCTCAGTGATCTCTGAGCTGCAGTTATTTCATAACATAATATATGAGAATGTTTATTTATATGTTCTTGAGAATAATCTTTCCAGTTGCTCATATATGTTCTCCGGGAAATAATATATAGAAAAACAATGGACAAAGGTTCAATGGACATCTTTGAAGATGATTGGTTTTTATTGCTTGTTGTCAATAGATTACTATGCTTTTGTTTTCTTCTGTTTTAATTAAATTCCATTTGGGAATGTACTGTCTGTGTTGTATGTGTGTCTAAACAAGCTTCTCCTACAGTTTGTAAATAAATTGCGATATGCAAGAGAAGGTGCTAGAGATATAATGGACAGAACTTGTGCAGATTTGCCATGGCAAGTATGGCTTGAAGTTGATGGGAAGGACATAGAGATCCCTAAGGTACACATTGCAAAATCTGGAAGTCAAACTGCTTCTTGCTTTCACATTTGTAATTCCTAATCGATCCCCTTATTTATAATCTATCAGGATACTGAGGGCTTAATTGTGCTAAATATTGGTAGCTATATGGGTGGAGTTGATCTGTGGCAAAATGAGTTCGAGCATGATGATGACTTCAACCACCAGTCAATGCATGACAAAATACTTGAAGTTGTTTGTGTTTCTGGAGCATGGCACCTTGGCAAGCTACAGGTATGGAAAGTTTCCTTGTGCTTCCATTTCTATTATTCATCAAGTCTTCATCTTTCTCGTTTTCCCCCTTTATTACTGCTTTCAGTCTTTTTCTACTATTTAACTTTCCTTCTTACAATCCTTTTCTTTTAGGTTGGACTTTCTCAAGCGAGGAGGCTAGCCCAAGGGGGGACTGTAAGGATACATGCTTCTAGTCCTTTCCCTGTCCAAATTGATGGGGAGCCTTTCATACAGCAACCGGGTTGTTTAGAAATAACGCATCATGGACAGGTACCTAAATTTCCTCGGTCGAGTTAACATAAGCCCTGTCATTTGACAGTACATTGTATAAAAATGATAAAAGCTGGTTCTAATTATTTCACAATTTGGAACTTTTTGTATGTATCTTGCCTGATTTCTGACTAATGATAACAACAAAGCAACATACCCAATGAAACCCCACAAAGTGGGGTATGGGGAGGTAGAGTGTATGCATACCTTACCCCTGCCTCGTGCAGGTAGAGAGGTTGTTTCTGATTTTCGACCAAGCGGATATTTCTGAAACAGTAGATTTAAGAAATGGCAAAACATTTTGTTGCTTATGCAGTTTCAAGAGGACTTTACGAAAGAGTTAGGTTGTTGATACTTCAAAATACCTGTCTTTATTTGTTTTAAGAGCATACAATGGTATTGGCATCTATTTATTCTTGTTTTGGACTTAAAAGACTGCATAAGGCTGAACTCATAAATTGGACTCCACAAAATGGGTTGTAAATCTAAGCTTATTCATTTAGTTATTTAACCCTAAATGGCTTTGACATTCTATGGTGGCCCAGCTCTATACTAGCTTGGTATTTTCCTGTAAACTAAACCCTTGGGCGATGTTATTTCTTTGATTGACATAGTTATGTAAATAGTTAAAATGCCATAATTTTCTTCTGATTGTGTGCTTCGATCCAAAATCTTTTGCAACTTTCAGCAAGAATGTGTCTAATTCGCTTGACTTTATTCAAAGTTGTGAAGATTCTTGCTGAGTTAATTGTCTTTCTGGGTGAAACTCAAATTGAAAGTTTCGTTCTTATTTCCAATCTGGCCTCTTAGTCTTCATCCTGTACCGTTTCCAGATGTTCATGCTGAAGAAGGCAACAGGGTCCAACGAGCCTAGAGGTCACGCGGCTGCTATTATGACAGAGGTTCTAGTGGATGCTGAATGTAAAGGTCTCATAACTGCAGCTCAAAAGAAGGTACTTCTTCAGCAGATAGCTCTCCAGCTTTCTTGATTTTCACTTCCATAGACTGACTTCATTCAGCTCATACAAACACAACTTTAGTCACTCATATTATTTTCTAAATCTATTTTTCTAACGGAGGGAAAACTTTTGTACACTAAAGAGAGTGAAAGATTTTTTAGACATAGGATAATATAGAAGACGTGAGTTCCAAATGTAAATTTTGAGTATACAGTTTTCTTCTACAAATAGGGAAATCTCTTAAAGCTTTTGCAACATGAAAAATTCTTTGTTGTTTAACAAAGGTATCTATTATTCATTTGTAAGAAGTATTGCACAAAAACCACTTTGATCAGGTATTGTTTTGGATGGTATGATAACAACCTAGATAGTTGATATGATTGTTCACAACATCACATACTATGGCTACTTTTTGATGATACATCTGTTTGTTGTCCTTTTGAGGCGAAGGTTTGTCAGAAACAATCTTTATATACACTTACCCTCTCCAACCTCACTTGTGAGATTATACTGAGTATGTTATTATTGTTGTTGGCCTTTTGAGTCGAGGATCTATCAGAAACAACCTATGTACACACTATCCTCCCCTGGCCTTATATAGAGTATGTTATTGCCATCGTAAGTGTTACGTTGTGCTTTGTAGGATATCAATAGACATAGATTGCTCTTGCAATATCTTGGATAGTTGTGGTTAGGACAAACAATTTTTTATGGTATTGTGCTTGTTTCCTTAAGGAAGAAGTTAAGTGAGGATATAGTATTGGATATTTTGAAAACTTAGGGGTACCTTTGAGAAAAGTTGCTAAAAAGAGATGGATCCCACCATGTTATTATTTGGTAGTATCTGTTTGAGTTGCCCAAAGTTGCAACTTGAATGAATACATCATTTAATTAGTTTGTAGTACTAGGTTAAAAGTATGTACCGTATATTTTTTTTATATGCATCTCAATCCATTTCTTCTTCTCTTATTAATTCTTATATCTGTGGTTGCTCAAAAAAATAAAACTATTTTTATATTTAGATAAGGTTTGTGTAGTAGAATTATACTTAATATGTTATTGTTGTGGAGATTAGTTAATCTTTGCATTATTAGTTTATCCTTGCGAGTTCCTCTTTTTATTTTATTTTATATGACCGTTTTTCTCTTTTCCTTTTTTTAAAAAAGAACGACTTTTTTTTGTCAATATTTAGACTTTTTTTTCACATTTAATGAGATGCTCTCTTACTGCCAAAAGAATTGTCCTCATCTTTGTTTCATTTTATGTGATTATTTTTATATTTATCGGTATTTGCACTTTAAACTTCCCCATTGACCTTAAATGGTCATATAACTATCTTGATTTGTGCCTCAAGTTTTTCTTCTTCTTTGTTAGTCGTTGTATCTAATCAAATATTGTTATATGAAATAGGAATTGGCAAGAATATTGTAGAAGCTCTTTTGGAAAAAGTCTAGCAAATGACGTACAAAAAAGTTTCTATTTTTGGAAACTAAAAATATATGAAACATACAATTGGAGCAACTTGTGTATAATGAAGACAAAAAAAATTTGCGTAAACGAAAAAAGCCCACCTTATAAAAAATACTAGTAGTTCGGTTCGATCAATTATTTGAACACTAATATTTTGATTACTCAACCTTGTATAATCAAAATTCAATTGGTCTAACAATCAAAGAGTTTTGAATCTGAATAGATGGAATGTGATCTTCAAAATGCGTGTTGAATTTCTTCAATATTTTCAAAAAATTCACGTGATTACCATTTGATTACGTTCAAATTCTACTTGTACTTGTGGGCAATAACAAGTAGTATGATGTATATCTAGTATTGATAAATAACAATATGTATTTAAAAATTAATATATAGTATGTAACACCCAACTAGTGGAATATAAACGACATCATTGACACAATATTTGATGCAAAATTTCATATATGTCCACTTGTTGTGGTCCAGAATTTCATTCATAATTAATTATTTAATATATGTAACAACATTTATTTATATAATATAACATCGCCAACAAAAATTAATTTTGATCAAACAATGAACATAACCCAATAAATTAAAGTAGACAGTCCTTTTTACAATATGATTTCTTAATATTATTATTTTATTATAATTTAGCTAATACTGCTCACATAGCCCACTGGTTCTTACACACTGGTTTTCTTTTTTTACTTTATATATATATATCATCACTATATTATGTTAAATATAAAGTTCTTGCAAAAATCCAATTTTTCTTTTATATGCAAACCGGTATGTATTATGTACCTAAATACTTATTTGGCTTTTAATTTCTTGTTCGTCGATTGTTGTAGCATTACTTCATTATTGTTACTGTATTCTTTTTTCAGTGCTTTATTTCCTTATTGTTACTGCTTTCCTATTTGAATTTTTTTTTCCAAATTATTTTAAGATATTTTTATTTATGTCAAGGGTCTATCAGAAATAACCTCTCTCTAAGTTAATATTCACTTGTGATATTATACAGTATAAAATTATTGTATTGTTGAAAAGAGAGATATTTATTCAATCTACGTTAGGTACATCTTATTATATTTCACTGTCTATAAATACTCATCCTTACTATCCCAAAGTAGCAAATTTTGATGTCTATCTATCTTTTGAGTTTCCATTAATCCTTTTGGAGTCTTTGTAGATATATAAACCAACTCCCCATGATGAGTACTAGCAAAAATGGCAAATCATTCCACAAGTTTTTCGAATCATGGCTCGTTAAACAGAATCAAGATTTGGATCAGCTTGTACGTGCCTCAAAAGACAACAACAATGACATGATGTTGTCACCTTTAATTCATAGTGTGGTGAAACATTATGAAGAATATTATAGAGAGAAATCGCGATACGCTAATAGTGATATTTTAGGCATGTTGCACCCCTCATGGTTAAGTAATCTTGAAGATGCATTTTTATGGATTGGTGGATGGAGACCTAGTATGGATTTTCATTTGTTATACTCAAAATCAGGTATACAACTTGAAGCTAATCTTCATGAGTTAATTAGAGGATTTAACACAAAAGATTTAGGAAATTTAAGTGGTAATCAACTTGTATTAATTGATGAGTTACAACATAAGACAATAAGTGAAGAAAGAAAGTTAAGTGAAAGTTTAGCTAAAGTTCAAGAAAGTTTAGCTGATACATCAATGGTTGAATTATCACATGTTGTGAGTGAATTAATGAGGGATGAATTAGTTGTTAATGATGAAGAGGAAAAAATTAAGAAGAATATTAGTAAAAAAGAGGAAAGTTTATTGAATTTGTTGAAAAAAGCTGATGATTTAAGGTTAAGTACAATTAAAGAGATTTTGAGAATTTTGACATCAACACAAGGTGTTCATTTCTTGATTGCTGCTGCTGAACTTCATTTGAGGATTCATGAATGGGGTAAGAAGAAAGATGCTGCTGTTTCTCATCATAAATGGTCATGTCAAACAATAAACGACGAGCCAAATTCTGAGGAGACGTCTGTCAGAAATTAGATCTATCAGAAAAGATCAACATGTTACTTAATAGTTATGAATATTCTTAAGGAGCTAGCCAAATGTTATTAGTATTAATTACTAGGTAGATTGTAATAGGATAAAGTTCTTTTTAGGGCCTTTTTTTTTGTTTCATTTCTGTTTTATGTAGTGACATGATTAGTTTAAGAATTAAAAATCCTTTTTTTGACTTCTGTTCTTTACTTCTGTTACTCTGATGCAGAGCTATTGATAACATATTTTTGCTCTGACTCTTCAAAATATTGCTAAAGTATATGTTGGAACCGACCAACAATATTTTAGAGAGTCCGAGTAACATAGGTGATTACTTGGATTTTCTAGACCCTTATGTTATTGATGACGGTGTTTTGACCAGGCATGAAGTTCAAGAAAAAAAGACTTGTAAGATAAAAAAGGAGTTTGCAATCTTAAATATGTTGTTTCATTTCTGTGGTTTTAAGAGCATGTCATTAAGGGAAAAACGCAAAGTTTAAGAACTTGTCGTTCTTTTCGAGACATTTAAAAAGAGAGGGTAAGAGTGTCATTTTAAAAATTGTTTACTCAACTGCAATTTGCTAGTCAGTTGCAAACACATGAGATGATGCATGTATTGACTTCAAGCAAACAGAAAAAAAATTAGAAAAAAACAAAACAGCAGTCAGCAAAAGTTGAAGTTTGTCATGTAGAGTTGTCATGAGATAATCTTAAATAACAACCGATTTCCTTTATTGCTTGGATTTTTCAAAAATACATTCACACGATATCATTTTTGAAGAGTTTAGTCGACTTCAACTCAACAAGTATGCATTAACCATTTGCTAAATTTCATTGAAGCATTGAATTAAACTTTAAAACTAGTAATGTTGAGTTGAGGATTTGTCATTTGATAATAATAATAATAATGAAGATTCAGTTACAACTGATACATAAAATTGTGCAAAAGATATAACCTAAACTCAAAACATTAACATAAAACAGCAAATCCACAACAAAACTTGAGTCCTCCATGGAGATAAAGAATCCCAAAAACCTGAAAATCAGAAAACAAAAATATCACAACTTTGATCATTCTATCGACAATCCAACAAACGATTCAACACAAGAAGAAATGCAGTAATCGTTATAATAAACACTCGGGAAAAAAACATACTTATAGCTCATCTTTTGCTGAATCTGTTGTTACTGATTCTGGTTTAGTGGAATCAGCTTTGACAGATTCTGACTCATGAGCAGCAGGCTTATCGCGATTCTTTTCAATAAACTCGATGATGGCTTCTTTTGTTCTATCACCTTCATACTGGGATATATTACCAGAAGCAGATTTGAAGTACAAAGTTGGGAATCCTTTAATGTCAAATTCACCTTTTGGAATGTCATTTGCAGTTGCATCCTGATTCACAACAGTATAAACAAGTAAGTATATATATCGCGATTCTTTATCATAATGACTGTATTTAAGTCCCATAATACTTACAAGTTTTGCAATCAGAACATCAGAATCTTTTTCGAATGACAAAGCTACTTCATCCAAGATTGGAGCTAGTGCCTTGCAGTGGCCACACCAAGGTGCATAGAACTCTAGCAGTACTGTTTTAGGGGGCGGAGAGCAAAAGAACGTTCCAAACAAGATATTAGTTCACTGAAATGAGCATTTGTCTAAGTATTTAACACTGACAGACGTACCATTTTTGCCCGAGTTGAGAACCAAGTCTCGGAGGGTATCCCTAACAACCACCTTCACTGGCTCGTTGTTAACCTCAGGGATCGGTTCTGATTTAAAAAATTGCTTCAATTTACCATCCTGCAACCATACAAAAAGGAAAATTAGCTATCCATCACTTAAATGCAGAAAACACCTAATGAAATGATCACCAGCTACGTTTGGTTGGCTATATGAATCCATGTTTCTCCGTTTAAATTACCTTGTAATCCTTCAACCATGAAGCAAGAACATCAGGTTGTACATGTGTACTGACATACTTTTCGCCTTCATTGACCATTATTATGATCAGAGGTGCCTGTTTGGACTCCAATCCAAAGTACTGCAATCCATATATCAAATGAAACATTAACGTGTGTCGTTATATGGTCATTTGGATTGGCTACTAATCAGATAGGATGAAACAATGTTACTAACTTTGAAAGCACCTGCACCAGCCTCAACATCTCCCAACAGAAAGCTCAATCCGTCCCCCTTGTAAGACACAGCGACATCCTTATACTTGGACTGAAAAGCATCGAGCTCAGTGCTAAAGTTCACGAAAAGCAACACCTGCATATCACAAATTCATGGTGAGTAAAATAATCAGCTCGGTAAGATATGAACGTGTTATTAACTTGTCCATCGGGTACCTTTGCATTGGGAGTTTTAAAGAATTTGCTAACATAGACTTGGTTTTCTGGTTCTTGATCGAAAATAGTGACAATAGGAACAGTAGCTTCTGCAATGAACTTCTCTGCTGCATCAACATCAAAATCCTGCACGAATACACGTTAAGTATCAGTCTAACTGAAGAAACAAGTACATATCAAACCACATTATCATTAAGGGAAAGAATATACAACCTCAAAATCAACAAAAAGCTCATCGAATGGCTTAAGGAGACGAATAGTTGGCTTATCAACTGGCTCACCCCGAGGGAGTAGTTTAGAATCAACGGTGTAAGCAAAATCATAATCAGCTCGTAGTTTCTCAGCTAATGTTATAAACTTCTCAAATTCCTCCCCGGATAGTTCAGGAAATACACCAACCTAAAAGAAATCACAAGCATTTCAACAACCAGTGGCGTAGCAAGGATTTTTACTAAGAGAATTCAACATCTACAATATACTAAGCAATGATTGAGGCGCGATAAAAGGTAAAAACACTTACAACATTGATCTTTTTCTCATCAATAAGACTAGAAACATCTTCTTTCGACTTGATTTCAGCTGATGCAGGACCAGATTGTTTCTTCAAATAAGCAACGATACCATCTGCATCGCGAGGACCTTTGTATTCTTGAACATCCTTTCCTCCGTCTCTCAAGATCTTAATAGTTGGGAAGCCTCGAAGCTCATACTTTATAGCAAGTTCTTTACTTGAATCATCACTTGCATCAAGTTTAGCTAGAACAATTGGAGGATCATGACTACTCAAAATTGAAGCAGCTTTTTCGTACTGAAAAAAAAGATTACATTTTTATCACAAATCATATAACTTACAACAAACAAAAAAAGTGAAAAATGTCAAATGTCAAATTAATAATCTTAAGCAAGTTAGTACCTCAGGAGCAAGTTTCTTGCAGTGTCCACACCTGTTACATAGAAAATGAACTTATCAGATTTCAAAAACAAATGGCTCTCAAGTAATTTAGATCTATGTTGCTCGGACTCTTCAAAAGTATAAACACGTGTTTGTCCGATCATCCAAAAGCTATACATTTCTTGGAGGATCCGACAAGGGATCGGAAAATTTACAGCTGATACATCCTAAAAAACCCTTTACACACAAACTCAGACGTGAATTCAGAATCTAGAGAGTTATACATTTTAAATCTTTTCATATATATGTACTTTTTGCCAAAAACAACAACAATGAGTTCAGTTGAACCTCAGAATTATCATAACATAGAGGCAAAGGCGAATTCAAAATCTAGAGTTATACATTTTAATAAGTATACATAAGTTTTCGCCAAAAAGCAATAGAACTCACCCTAAATCCATCTCAACATAAAAACAAAACAAATCCTAAAAGTCAACAAGCAAGCAAAAAACATCCTCCACAACACATAAAAACGTTAAAGCGAATTCAGAATTTAAAGTTCTACATTTCAAATCTATTCACAACGTATATACACAAATTTTATACAGAACTCGTCCTAGATTCGCCTCTGAATAAAATAAATAAATAAATAAAAAGAATTACCATGGTGCATAAAATTCAACAACAATAAAGTTGTGTTTGGTGATAGTGTCAGTGAAATTTGTATGGTCTAATGTTAACACATATTCCTTCTCTTCTGCTATACAAACTGAAAAAACAACACACAAAACTACCAAAACACCACTCAACTCCATTTTCATTTTTTCACTCTTTTTATGTAATGAAATAATGTAATTTTTTATTGTTTGTGACAAACAGAGAAAAATGTTGGTCATTTTATAATGTTAAAAAAATTGACCATGACAATATGGTTGATGACGTGTAAACATGTGATTGGTCAAAACATGTGTCAAAAAAGAATTATAACCAGAATCTGATTTATATTTGAGTCTTTTTTCATTCTTGAGTATATTGTCAAGTTTTTACCTTTTTTGGTTTTTTTGTTTCCTTGCGAAATATAATGTAAATATGGCAAATTATAATTATTAACATTGTAATATTTATTCATAATTTGGTCAACATAAGGATTAAGTTGAATTAACTTCCTTATATTTTAGATTTGAATACATAATACAGAGATCCATTTAATTCAATTACCTTAACTTATTGATTATGTATATTTCCCATATTTGACTTTTTTTTTGGTGAATGTGATATTTTTTAATATATAATTGACCAAATATAAATGTTTTCTTGATGAGTCCAACGCACATAAGGCCTGCCTAACTTTGGGAGTAAATGTAATTTGTTTGATATCGAACAAGAAAAATTAAACGAAGCTAACATATCATGTATCACTCATATTTTTTTTATTTTAGAAAAAATGATTCTGATGTATTTTTACGTATATTTTAAAGTGTTTTTCAGACACTTATTTCATTTGTACAAGCCAAGATTTAGTTAGTTCTTACAATATTTTCAATTCTGAGTACTGTCTTGCTAATAATTCATACAAAATAATTAAAAATACATTTACTTCCTTATTAATATGACAGTATAATGGAAAAAAATTGTAGTCAAATTGTAATAGGCTTGAAAAAGAACAGAGCAATTTTATTTATGTTTTATCTCCTTTTATCGCCCTTTGAACTTGGGTGAAAATGAATTGCTCATATTTGACAAGTATATTCTGATTTCTTACAGCAAGTGTCAAGGGTCTTATCGAAAATAGTTTTCTAAGGTCTTCCAATGACACTTAAGCATTGAGAGTCTATTAAACAACTAACCATCAAGGGGTTGTTCGGTACAAACATTGATAATGTAGAGAATAGTATTGCAGGAATTAATAATGTAGGAATTATTTTTTGTCAAGTGTTTGATTTATTGATTCCCACTTAATCTTATGTTTGAACTAAAACTCTACAAAAAAATTATTTCTTAATATACCCTTGTGTTATGAGATTGTTTATTTCATGTAATTAAATCAAGATAGATAACCTCCGGACAATATTTTTTTTTTAAGAATATTCTATTCCATATATATATAGTAACAGCCACAGCCACCAATAATAATCAAATAGCAGTAGCTTCATAAAGGAGCAGACCAAATTTAGGCCACCATAAAAGACAGCTACAATAATTACTCCTTCTGTTTCAATTTATGTGGCACTTTTCATTTTTCGAGAGTCAATCTTTAATTTTTTTGAAATAAAATTTATATATTTGTAAAAAGTACTATATGAAAAATTTACGATCAAAGATAAACTTATCAACAGAGGGAGTACTTATTATTACTAGCCTTGTCAATGAACTGGATTGAGAAGCTAAAGGCAGAAAATAGTATCATCATTTTTCAATTGATCACCCTTGGCATTTGCCATAATCTCCTCAATTGCACAATACTAAAAGAAGAGTTATTCAACTATCATTGCATTAGATGTCAACAATTCGAATGCTTAAATCAAAAACATCAACAGCGTGAATGAAAACTCAAATGTTATAGATGCTCAGTCGTGCAATGTCCCCAAAATGTCTTCATCCCGATACAAATGAAATCTGCCACAAGATCATCAAGAATGATTAGAAAGATGAATAAATCTTTACGCTTTTAGAACAAAACAAATACAAGGACAGATCATCAAGAATGATTAGAAAGATGAATAATGCTCTCACTCTTTCTCCCCCAACTTGACTTGAGTACCACCGTACTCAGGCAACAAGACGGTGTCACCTTCCTTGACAGCAGTAGGGATTAAGTTCCCTGTCTTGTCATGAAGTCCTGGCCCAACAGCCACCACTTTACCGGAATTCAGCTGAAATTCACAAGACTGACTTGATTACACTTGAAATCAAAATTTATAGCTCAAATTGGGATACATATCCAAGATAACATAACTCTAACAACAATTCAACTAAGTCTTACCAATTCAATCACACCAAAATATCCCAACTATAGCTAAAATTGGAATATAACACTTTAGAACACTAACAACTCAGTTAAAATCATTCAAGTAAATCTTCAACATCAGTCAAATTGCTAAACAAATTCTACAGGTCCTCCAAATTTAGCACTTATTTACTCCGACCCAACTCAAACCCCTGTCATTCAGATACTTGATAAAGGACAAGTCTTTCATAACTAAATGTTCTCTAAATCTAACACTCTTTCAACATATGGAATCAATAACCAAATTATGTTGCAAGATAAGGAGTTTCAAAGTAGAGGTTTCTCAAACTACATGTTGTCTAACACAATCTCCAATGCAAACTGTATGTTCTCTCTCTAAATTCACAAAACCAGCTTGAATAAACACCAAAAGATCTCAACTTTAGCTAAACACCAACCAATCAAAACTCAAAAGTGTGTCTCAATCAAAGACAAACCGAAAATGTTCAGCTTAAAATGGACCCATATCAGTCAATTGCTCAACAAACTCTAAGATTTGGCACTTAGAATAATCCCTGATCAAAAGAAAACCAAAATAGTTGAGTTCTGAGCCCAATTCATTCGGATACTTAACAAAGCAGAACCTTTTCAAAATTAAATCTTGTCTAAATTTCACACACCTAATGTAACCATTATGTCCGCCGTCAAATGAAAACAACAGACTATGATGAATCTAACACAGACCCATTTACCAATTTCAATCGAACATTCAACAAGTTACAGTTTTCTAAGTTACTGACCTTAGAAGACTTCTCAGGGAGAAGAATACCGGCACTTGTTTTAGCAGGAGCTGTAATTTTCTCGATCAAAACTCTGTTAAGTGTTGGGATCAAACGTTTCGCCATGGCTACTGCTGCTGCTTTAACGAGAAGATTTTGCTTTTCTGCTTGCTGTGCGTGGAAGAAGAGAAGAGAGATGGGAGGGATTTTATATATGCAAGATTTGAGTAGAAGGTTCTAGTTTTAGGGGTTTAGGGTTTTAAAGTCCATTTTCACTTTTTCTAACATTGGGCCTTTATCATGTGGCCCAGTTTATTATCTTTTTGGTTCAATTTTTTATCAACTGAAAAGGGATACAACAAGTATATGTCAATTTTGCTGAATGAGTTCTCTCAAATGATTTGGGAGTTCTTCCATTAAATAGAAAGATATTACTAAAGACAGAGAAGATAATATGAACTTAAAAGTCAAGATATCTTGTATTTTCTTCCAGTCACCTTTTATCTTTTCTTGCACCTATAGTTCTGTATCAAAAATCAAGCATTTAACCATACTCTTAGTTATGTCTTATATTTATGCAGTCGTCTAGTGATAATTAGCATTTTTGCTTGTTCTAATTGACAACTAACGATCCACTCCCACCTTGATCGTGTAATTCTGTATCCTGATAATCCCTCATTCCCCTCCAATTTACTTAAATAAGACACCATGATAGGAGAGGGTGATGATTAAATGGAATACTCACGTTGAAGCTTCATTCCTTTATGTATTTCATTATGCGGGACCAGTGCACGGTTGAGCTTAGTAGTTAGTACCATAACTAATTATGGTACTTAGCCTCTCATTTCCTCGGAACAATCTTTTGCTCAGCTTTTCCAACCAAGATATGATGGATTGACTATCTGATCATTTTGATAGATATTTTTTATTAGCATATTTGCCTATTCTTCTGGGACAGCATACTTGCCAGAATTGAGTTGATTTCCCCCTTAACTACAATTTGGATGTCTTGAAGTGCCTATTATTGGTTCTAATTAAGTAACCGCGATAAAGAAAATTAGTTATATGAGAGAAGAAAATCAGTGCAACAGATACAACTTTGCCAAGGAACAATTCTTTTAAACTTGTGAAAGTTTATGTCTTTGGACTTACCTTTGCTGTTTCTGAAGCTATAATCTGTACTGTGACTTTATTTAACTCTCTTTTCCTCTTATTTAGTGTTTATAGCGCTATTATGTGATGCTATGTAGCTGTGGCTTATACCCGTATCAGTAAATTATTTTTGAAGTAATCTTCGCTATTTCTATTCTTATTGTTTTGTATCTCTTATTGTAGAGATTGATGAATCTGCAGTATCATTGAGATCAAACAAACAAATACTGGACGAGCATTCAAAATCACAAATAGCAGAAGGAAGAATAGAGGAACATAAATTGGAGGTATCTGATAGTTTTGTTAAGAATATCACAGTTTCTCCTTCCACTAGAAGGAAAGACAAAAAAATCATGACTTCCCAATTAGAGAGAAAAGGAAATGTTTCTGTTTGTTTTTCATTATATTCAAAATTGATGTGGTAGACTTTTCGCTTTTCCCTTCAAGAGTTGTCCCTTCCCTATTTTTTTGCCTTGATGAATTGTTATAAAGCACATTGCCAGCTTCAAAAATATTTTAAAGGGCCGATTACCTTTTTTGCCTTGATGAATTCAATATCTTCTTTTGCTGGATCAGCATTACCATATTATGAGATCAATTACAAGAAGAAAACCTTTTTAGGAAAAGAAAAGGGGAGATGCAAGGCACATATTAGGTTGAGAGGAAGAGTTCTAAGTTCTAATTTAACATAAGAAGTGCAGAAATGTTTTGACCGTCAATAGTTATAATTTGAAACAAATTAATTCTATTTTAAACCAATTGTACCAAAGATTGCCCAAAATACTTTTCGCTTTTAAGCATTACTAAAACCACGAGACCACAACAATGGAAAAAAAGAACTGATCCCAAAATGATCACTTGTACCATGAGTACAGTTCATGTTTCTGTCAAAGTAAATAAACCTCTTTATTACATCCTACCAGAGAAAATGTGAATGAGATTGCACCCAATAGTGTGGCCTAGTGGTCGATGAAGTGGAGGAGAACCATGAGCGCTCGGGTTTAAATCCTGGCGGGAGTAAAAAAGAAATCAGATGATTTCTTCCCATATGCCTAAGCCTAGCCTTGGTGGTAGAGTTACCGGTATCTGTGCTGGAGATGGAGGTAGCAAGTACCCAGTGATCCATTGTGTTGATTATACATAATGTACCAATTAGGAGAAATTGCTGATTTTGTACCATTGCATCATAAAAGTTTATGTGCTTCAGCTGGTTAGTCCTAAATGGAGCCTGTCTAACCCAGGATAATCTTACCAGAAGGAATTTCCAACTAGCCAACAGATGCTACATGTGTTTTTCCAACACAGAGACTATCCATCATTTGTTCATCCATTGCCCAACTGCAACATACATTTGGAACATGTTTCTAACTTGGACTGAGATGGACTATGCCACATACTGTCAGAGATTTTTCAAGTTTAGTTGTGATATTGGCTTGAATATTTTTTATTTAAGGGGTAAGGAAAAATTCTTGCAAAATATTTTCCTGTTCTTTTTCTGCAGCTTGTAATTTTGCTAGAGGCAGGTGGATTGCAGAGAGAAGGCGACCATTATACTCTCTGTTTAAATGTAAGCAATGGTTATCAGATATGTGGGCTTGCAGACTGACCCAACGTACAGACTTTTCCTATGAGGGATATCGTTGGCAACCTGAAAATTGTGAGATGCCACACTTTAACGGCTCAGAATTCTTGAGAAGGTATACATCAATTTTTTCCTGATCATTGAAATTTTTGACTCAGGTGCAATAGAGAGAGGTGGGGAAGTATATGTCTCCGAAGTTTGAATTAGTTGCTTAGTTTGGATATCACCACACACTGATATTTAGAAGAGGCAGTTTAGCAGCCAACATTGTGGTCCCGCATGTGCTATGAGGTAGATAGGAAAAAACATAGTAAAAGGTGTTACAAAGAGATGAGATATTAAAAAGGCAAACCTGAACCAATTATTTTGAGCAGATTTTACATTTACTTCTTCAACCTCTTAATGTAACTTCATTTCAGAATGCAGGACAAAACAATTGCTTTTATTGGAGATTCACTTGGTAGACAGCAATTCCAGTCTCTCATGTGCATGGCTACCGGTGGTGAGGACATGCCTGAAGTTGAAAATGTAGGATGGAAGTATGGCTTGGTCAAACCACGTGGAGCTATACGCCCTGATGGATGGGCTTATAGGTTTCCAAACACAAACACCACAATTTTGTATTACTGGTCAGCAAGTCTTTGCGGTATAGAACCCTTCAATGTTACAGATCCTGCCACAAAGTCTGCCATGAACTTGGATCAACCTCCTGCTTTTCTGAGGAAATATCTTGATCAATTTGATGTTGTGGTGCTGAATACAGGTCATCACTGGAATAGAGGGAAGATTAACACAAATCGATGGGTGATGCATGTAAATGGAAAGCCTGTTGTAAACAGGAAGCTTGCAGAAATAGGAAATGATAAAAACTTCACAGTCTAGTATTGCCAGATGGCTTGATTCCCAAATTGCTTCACGTCCACAGCTTAAGGGTTTCTTCCGGACCATATCACCCAGACATTTCTCCAATGGGGACTGGAATACTGGAGGTCGCTGTGACAATACTATTCCACGTACTAAAGGAAATGAAGTCTAGCAAGAGGAATCAAGTGATCCAGTTATTGGGGATGCTGTGAAGGGCACAAAGGTTAAGTTATTGGACATAACAGCTATTTCTGAACTAAGGGATGAGGGTCATATATCTCATTACAGTTTAAAAGCATCAGAAGGTATAAACGACTGCTTGCATTGGTGCCTACCCGGCATCCCTGACACATGGAACGAACTCCTGTATGCACAACTTTAGTGTTTATAAAATCTGCTGAAAAAGCATGAAGCTCATCCAACTTGACCAATGTTGATGACCTGTCACTCGTGTTTGGTCCAATTCAGCTTACTCACTTGTGCATTCTATTGTATTCTTTTTGTAAGTAGAGTTATTCATATACCAGGAAAGAGAAACAGCTATTCCCAAGTCAAATCAGAGACAAAGCAAGATGCAAATGCAATGCATTATATGGGTTACAATGCTTCATCTGCAGAGAATACTGAACCTGCTGCAGTACTTGAACGACGCTCATGACTCTTTTGTGAAAAGTTTCTTCCTCTGTAGGCTTATTCATCAGAATATTAGGGATTCTTAGTTTGAAGCTCTTTGTCCGTAAGTTTTGGGATTTATACCAATTGCATATATTCATTAATAGGTGTTCTTTAGAGATTTAGTCTTGATAGATTCAGTGTTGTAACAACATTATGATTTATTATTCATCAATACATGTTTATAATACGTTGCTAAAGTATTTTTGGGCTTCCATTCAAGGCATGTATTCTCCTTCTGACCTTCCAACATCGAGCATGTGTCAGACTCTATGCATCGTGTTATCTTGTGTTGCTAATAAACAGTCATTACCCACTGGTATGTGCCACTTTTCTAATTGAATCTTATCTAATAAAGTTAGTCAGTGTTACAATCAACACATATTGCTCAAGATTAATTATTCAAGAAGAGAATTTTTTAACAACCATGTTCTTCATGGAATATGATTGTTCATGCTATGTTATATTATATGTTCTTCTCTATAACTACATTTCGCTATAACAACCAATTAAAAAGGTATCGTGACAAACGATACTATTATAGAGAGGTTTGACTGTAATAGATGAAATGAAGTAAAGAAATTAGTCTTACTGGATTTATCTCATGGAGGTCAATGATGAAAGGGAAAGTCATCCAAGTCTTTTGAATCTACTCAAATCAATTGACTTCCTAGTTTTTTACTGTAAAAAGTCTAGTCATTTTCTCAGAGCAAGTTTTTAACTTCATTCAAATTACTTTTTCCTCATTCACCATTTTTCCACCACTAAATTTTGATTTTCCAATGTTAATCTTTGTTCTTGAAAGAACAACTAGTCCTTTTCATGTATACCTCTTAACAGTAAAACAAGCGTTTTCTTTTCTTTTCTTTTCAAAACTATGAAAAAAGATATTGAGCCGATTCTTCGGAATGATGGAGAAGAGTTCTAATAGATTGATGATGGTCAGTACAAAAATAATCAAATTGTTCATGAAACATTACTGCATAGCTGTTAACTTTTTCCGGTAGGCATTTTGCATTTACAAGACCACACTAACAATTATAAAACTTGTGCTGGAGTATTACATGCAGAAACCTCACATATTTTCACCTTTATTGTTCTAAATTCTGGTGGCTATGTGTTGTATTCTTCTATTTGTTCTTTATTCTTCTGCTAAACTAAAAGAAGCATCCTCTTTGTTTCCTCTCTGTGCAGTTGCTTTCAACCAGCCTGCAAATATCAGGTAACACAAGTTAAATTCAATACAACATACTCCATGTGACCTATAGGTCACCGTTTGAGCCGTGAAATATGCTTGTGTCAGGGTAGGCTACCTACATCACACCCCCTTTGGGATGCAGCCCTTCCTCAGACCCTACGTGAACACATGATGCTTCCTACACCAGACTGTCCTTTTTTTACTGACTTCCTATTCTCTAAGGGGAAAAGTTGAACTTTTAATTACCTGTTTTTGCTGGTGCTATTGGCACTCATACTTTTCTTGATGCTTCTGCTATACTTATTCTCTTTTATAGCTACATACATAATTTTCCACCAGTCCTTATTCACAGATTTCTCTGATTCATCAACCGATGTTTTCGATGAAACTTTTGAGTAGTTCCTTGTCTTTAGTTTCTTCTTGCTACCTATAGAAGCAGGGAGGAACATTTTCAGTAAGAAAATCCCACTATCCATGCTTTCACTTCTTGATATTTGACTCCTTTTCAAAGTTTTTCTCTGTTGTGGCATTCTAGCCTTTTGATTTTTCCCTTCTACTATTGTAGCCTGTTGGCACTCTTTTATCCTTTCTTGATCATCAACAATATCTTTCAATGACAGTTCAAAAGATGACTCTGGCAAGTCTTGAATCATCTCCATGAGGTTCCTCCTACCACTCTTGATCACCTATAGACATAGACGGAACATATCGAGGTGAAAAATAACAACAAATATGTTATGTTGAAACTCAAATTTTTCAAAATAAGAATCTAAAGGCTAAACACAACAAATTTAAATCCTGAATACGACTCTGATCACCTGTAATCTTGATCCTGGAAAAGGATGGCCAAAATAGTCATAACATGGAGTAGATGCTTGAGTTTTGGTTTCTCTTAATGCCCTTTGAGTCATCCATAAAGGTGGAGAACAAGGTAAGTTGTCATTTGTGATATTTTCAAAAGTTTGAAACTCTATATCATCATGTTTTTGTTCATTGTATGGTTGAAGTGTTGTTGATAATTTGTTGTCTTGATTGTAAACACTTTTTGATTCAAGAAAAGGGTCTAAAATGTGAAGATTATCTTGTGTCATGACTCTAATTTGAATTCAAGAATGGTTTAAAATTTAGATTAGAATAGCATATTGCATTCTAATTTGTTTGGAGTTCAAGAAACAAGATTTATGGTTATATGTATAATAGGGTGCAAAAGACTTTGTCAATGCCATTTTCTACAAGTAAAAATGTATCTCATTTTCAAAATTCTACCACTTGTGACTTATAAAGTCTTTCTATTAGTCAAAAACTCTGTTCTTTCATGGAATGAAAAATTGGCCTTTTTTTTCTTTCTTTAATGTAGAATTTAATGAAATGTAGGTTCTAAGACATTAGGTGAATCTTACATCGGAATGTGAGAGAATAGTGAAGGTCTTTATAAGACATTAAAATAAGGTCACATGGTACGCACGTTTGTTGGACTCAATGATGGTGTAGCTCAAGGGACAAATCTATGAGGTTTGTTAAGCCAAAGCTGGTAATACATGTCATGTGCTTGAATTATGACAAATTTGTATTTCGATTGGTGTAAGGTCTTTTAGATAGATTTGCTTAGGCCAAAAGATTACTCACGTTTTGATGCTACATCAAACTATATTAATTTATTATTATGAAGTAAAAACGCAAGATTAAAATATATATAAATTAACTACGGATAAATGATAAAATATACGTATTATATATTCATTGATTTGATTTAAACATTTAGTACATATAAATCTATGTTTAAGTGGCAACTAACAAGTGTCTAAAGCTCAAACCTATTAATCGAGACGCTGAGTCAAATTTAAAAGTTTAACGCATCAAATTTATTCATACCGCACTATTGATCTTGTTCATTAGGAAAGAGTTTTAAAAAGAAAAAAAAAATAGGGGAGAAAAATTCTAAATGTTATTGAAAAATTGACTTTGTTGCATTACTTTATTGACTCCTACAGTTTAATACTTTATATACATGTAAGTCATATGAAATTTCCTCTCATAAACTTTTTGACTGACTTGTCAAATTCATCTTTTAAATAATTATATACAGCTAATATATATATAACAAATAAAATACGGAGTGTATCTTTATTGGGCTTGAGTTGAACATTAAGCCCAATACATATATGTCAATCAGATTTGGTCCACACGTTTCAGCCCATTGAGGGAGGCTAAAATAAAATAGAGATGTGTTAATTTCATGTTTTCTTTTTCAACCTTGTATATACGATGGAAAACGTGGCGTATATTAAATTATTATTAAAGTGCGAGATATATTAGTTTTATTAAGATATTTAGCTAGTCGTTCAATTTATTAATGTCAATATAATTACATTTCATAGCATTATATGAATAAAATACTTTATATATCCCTACTACTGATTAAAATTGAATATAGGTCTTTAGAAACAATCTTTCCATCTTTACGAATTACGAGATCTTTATGCATTTTATCTTTTTCAATCACCACTTATAAAATTACACTAATATATTAACGTGTTCAACAGAATTCACTAAAAATTTAACTTAACATATATATTGTCCCATATATAAAAATCAGAACTCATTGACTTTAAAATTAAATTCTCCATTTATTTATGGAATAAGGAATTATACACAAAAAATGGTGGGTATAAACACACTTGTGATAACACTTTTGGAAATTTGGAACCAAATACCATATCTAAGATGCCTATAGGGAGAGGATAAATGCCTAACTTTTCATATACTTAATTTTAATTTTTTATGTATAACATCATACATTACTTTTAGGTCATGTCTAGACAAATGTATTGTCAAAATCTCCAAAACCTTTTTCTTTTTTCTTAACTTAAGCTTTTAGGAGAAGCTTTTTCTTACCTTTTTTTTTCCCTCTATTATTATTATTTTTTAAGTCTTTTGCATTAGAAAAGTAAAAGGTTTAACAAATAAGAAGAGGAGAGAGGCTAGTATTTAAAAAATGCAATTAAGTTATTTGTTTAATAAAAACGTGTGAAGTTTTATTGATTATGTTTCAATCAAATGCTTATAATTTAATTGAAATATATTTAATTTCAACAAATTACAAACTCCCTTCATAATTTTATTACTAAGTATTATTTTTATGCAAACATTTATAGTATGAGATGAGAGAAAAGAAAATGATTGTTAATTCGATGGGATAGTTCTTGCTTTTGGCTAGAATATATTTGATTTGATACGGCGAAAAATATATTTCTGAAAAATAATATTTTTTTTATGAAATACACATTATTATATAAAAAAAAATTAATACTTAAATATTATTATTAATCTTTGATATATAGTAAAACTAAATACCACCAACCAATTGTGTATTTGTGTTTATGTTCTATCCTTCCAATAAATAAATAAATAATAATAATCTACCTCTGCTTTGTAGGATTATCATGTCTTTTATTTGTGTATTTGTGAAAATTGGCAAAGTGGAGAAACAATCATGTCTTTTTTCAATTATTCTTCCATTATCCAATCTTATGGTAAAATTTAAGTGGAATAGGATAAAAAAGATGATGAATAATTGTATTAAAGTGTCTTTTTTTTAAAAAAAGAAAAGAAAAAAAAAGACCAACTTTTTCATATTTCATTCAAAGCAAAACATTATGAAAACATTGCGTATATCATCTTTGCACCTTTTCAAAAGATTTATTAACAAATCATAACACATTTATCATCAAGTTATACAAGGTTGTACCATTAGAAGTAAGAAAAGTACTAATAAAACGACAAGAAAAATTAGAGAACACCTCAATCATCGGAGGATATTGTAATGGTTTAACAACGACATAATTTAATAACTTTGAGTTCGAGCAAGTATTTTTTTAATGATCGAAGATGCTAAATGAGTTAATTATATTTTGCTCGAATTATATATAAACGCGTATGTGTGTGTTACGAAAAGGTACTAACGAGTCATTCAATTTGTCACACTAACAAAATAATCATAGCATAAAGTTTTACATAACTAATATTGAAGTAGAGTTTGATTGGCTTAACATAATTTAATAAACCCTTTAGTTGACTTTATTAAACTCTGCAAGAAAAAAAAAGTTAATAAGAGCAAGAAGATTATTTTATTTAAGAAAAAAAAACTAAAATAATCAGTCCACACCTAATATCCCTCTATTATATTATTGTAGGATTTTGTAGTAATATCCTAAATCAAGTATGTATATAACATTCAACTTCTCTTTTTTCTTTTCTTTTTTTCAATCTAGTGTCTCATACCTGTTTTGAAGGCTTGTCTAATCTGAATTTACGGTGAAAAATCTTACTTAAACGGTATTCCTATCGGTCAGTCGAACTCGAAAGTATTTACCACTTCACTCGAAAGTATAAATAATTAAACTTATCACTAAAGCCAAGAGCATGTGAGAGTGTTATGATATGATTAATGAAAGGATAGCTCAGTGCATGAAGTATATAATATTTATGTCGAGGCCTTAATGCAGGACTCGAAGAAGAGACGCATCATAAACATTTGATTGATTTCATACTGGAACTTGTGACCTATAAGTGAACGAAGACAACTTTATCGTTACTCTTAGAAGTTTGTTGTTTGCCATGATGATTATCCAATAAAAAAGATATTTTTCTCCTTTAAAGAAGAGGGGAATATGGTCATGCTCATTGATTGCATTTGGGGTGTAAGCATCTAAATATTAAAGTATAATAAAGTAGAGAGAACAATGTGTTTTTCCTGTTATTAGTAGTGGCCTTCTCATTCACCACCAAACTCATCACCAAGTAGACTCTTTTTTTAGCTCCACTCACCCCCCCCCCCACTACCCCTACCCCTCTCTCAAAATTGTTCTATTCCTACTTTCTTGAATGCTTTGTGTGTCCCACTTTACACATTACACTAAACCCCCAATTGCCATTTGAATCTCATCTATTCATCATGTCATCAATCATCTACTATTACTCTTCCTTGTATATCTTAATCATTCATTCTACTCTTCAAAATCCATGGCTATTAGTCCAGGTCACTTTTCTTACTAACTTGTACATTTATATATTACTATTTGCATATATACATGTTGTGAACCTCGTATAGTCGACTTCAACTTGTTAGGGACTGAGGCATAGTAGTTGTTATACATGTTGTGAAGCTTATATAGTCGACTTCAACTTGTTAGGGACTGAGGCATAGTAGTTGTTCTACATGTTGTGAAGCTTATATAGTCAACCTCATGTTATACATGTTGTGAAGCTTATATAGTCGACCTCAACTTGTTAGGGACTGAGGCGTAGTAGTTATTACACATGCTATTATATAATTTTCTTGATATTTTTTTGGGTATATTGAACTAAGTTCATTTAGCCTTAGCTTTTAAATGAACCTATGTTAAGGGGATTCAACAGTCTAATATATATGTGCCTATCATTTAACATACGTATGTCATTTAGTTTTTGTACCTTTGTCGTCCCTCAACTCCTCTCCAATCTTTTCTATCTATCATTAGAAGTAGGATGGGTAATATTCCGGTGAAGGAATAAAAATTAGTGTAAATGCTTTATGTTTTGATGATCATTTGAGAAATTAACTCTTGGGAAGACTAGTCACTCAGAAATAGTCATTTTGATTCTTTTGTTCTTACTCAGTATGAGCATTAATTCTTATTGGTAGCACAAAAAGAAGTGGATACTTCTTGAACTAATTGGTAATATTTTCATTGTGTTGCAGCTACAAGGCCTATTTCTTTGACATCATATTCTCCGACCTAGACTTGTTTGAGATTGAGGCGTAATTGTTGTTGTTATATAGAGTATTGGAAACAAGGAGAAGGATCAATTGGAAGCTCTCCTCTGGTTGATAGAGAAAATTCAATGTCTACAGCTTTTTCGTTCCGGAATTTTCACTTGAACTTGCTGCTATTCCTACTTTTATGCAGCAATGGTCTCTCCTCAAATGATTATGATGTTGAAGGTATGGAGTTATAGGTTTTGGTTACTGTATCTGTGAAAATTTCATATGCTTGCAAAATAATGTGCTAATAAAATCGCGATAACTGTTATTCTTTATTGAAATCATATATTATAGATAATATTTTTGTCATCATTTCAGGTCATGCTTTAATTGAGTTGCTGAGGGCTCTGAATGATTCACACAATAGAATCAAAGATTGGAACATTGATTTTGTGACTCCATGTTTCAGTTGGTCTCATGTTACATGTAAAAATGGAAATGTCATATCCCTGTAAGACTAATTCTTTCCTTTCTGTTATAAGTAAATCAAGTAGATTCATATAGTCGATCTCAACTTGTTTGGGACTGAGACGTAACTATTGTTGTAATCAAACAGGAACTTAGCTTCTAATGGATTCTCAGGAACACTTTCACCGTCGATAACCAAATTGAAATTTTTGGTTAGCTTGTAAGTATACTGCACTTTGTATTAAAATTAGAGTTACTAGTCAAAAACACACCTAAAGTATCCCCTTTTTTCGAGTTCCCTATCTCCAACTATTTATCAAAAACACACCTCAACTATTAGTTGTTCCCTTTTTCCTACCTGAGATATCACCATCGTTCAGGCAAGAAAAATGAAATGTTGCTAATCCTCGATGTCTCGCGAACCTAGGAAAGTTTTGTGAAGTGTTGCTAAAATGTTAATGGAACTGTGCAGGGATTTACAGAACAATGATCTATCTGGTGCCTTACCTGATTACCTTAGCAGCATGTCAAATCTACAAAACTTGAATCTTGCAAACAATAATTTCAATGGCCCTATTCCACCAGCTTGGGGTCAGCTCAACAAACTTAAATATTTGTAAGTACTTTTTTTTCTTTGTTTCTTTGTTCTCACCGTTTTCCTAAAATATCAAAGGAATGTTGCTCGGACTCTTCAAAAATGGCGACAGATGCATGTCAGGTACTCCAAAAGCAGTGCATTTTTGGAGGATCCAACATTTTTGAGAGTCCTAGCAGACCTTAACATAGCTCTTATTAAATAGTTCTTGTAACAAAGTCTTTCTATGATATGTCCTTTTGTCCTGCATCAGGGTCATGAGAGGAAATCACATCACTGGAACTGTTCCAAATTCACTTATAAACATCACAGGCTTAAAAGAACTGTAAGAACTATGTTTACCTTACGGGCGTAATTTACTCTTCGTTTGAAATTTTCGGTTGGATTGAGGCCTATGTTGCTCAGACTCTTCAAAACTACTATAGGATGTGTGTCGGATCCTTCAAAAGGTACCATTTTGGAAAGTCCGAGCAACATAGAATGAGTTGTTATTTGATGTTTTCATTTATTTCTGGTTGTAGTTCTTACTTGTTTTAATTCTTAACAGGGACCTGTCCTCCAATGATCTGACTGGAGGTATCCCACTGCAGTTGTTTTCAATACCAACTTACAGGTAATGTCATCATTTATTCTTCTTTCTTGCCAACTTGTTTAGCCTTCCCATTTTGATGTAGAGCTCTCAAAAAGGGCTACTCGATGCACAAAACAGCCATGGGGGTGTGACATAGGCAGTCTACCCTGGTGCTAGCATCAGTAGCTTATTCCACAGCTCGACCTCATGACCTATAGGTCATATGGAGACAACTTTACGTTGCTCCAAGGCTCCCTTCAACTGATAAAAAAATGAAAATTTGTTACTTATGACTGCATTATTCAACTTGAAGCTATTATTATTGACTTAGTTGCTTAACTATGTTGTTTTAACAATCATTCTATACGTCGTAATCAGTTTTTCAGGAACTCATCTTGCTTGTGGCAATAGATTTCAGAAACCCTGTGTTTCTAGTTCCTCTGCTCCAGGTTAATAGTCTTGTCACAAATGCACCTTTTAGTTCTTAGCCAACCAAATGATTATTGCTCAAGTGATATTATTTTCAACAGCTTCTAGCAGAAGACCAAAACTTGAGGTTGCTATAACTGGTGCAAGTTGTGGTGCATTCCTTCTTCTCTTAGTTGGGGCTATCGTCACATATCGTTGCAATTATAAACGTAAACTCAAACAAGATCAATTTTTTGATGTGGAAGGTATATGCTCTACCCCTATTTCTTCAACAGAAAGAGTATATGGATTTTCCTGTACTGAGCAAATTTCCTTAATAACTTCAAATGCCATCTACTTTTATGGCATTTTAGGTGACGTTGAGCGCAACATTTCATTAGACCAACTAAGAAGGTTCTCATGGCGCGAACTGCAGATTGCAACGGACAATTTCAGTGAAAGCAACATTATAGGACAAGGAGGTTTTGGTAAAGTTTACAAGGGTTATCTTTCAGACAACACAAAAGTGGCAGTGAAAAGACTCACTGATTACCACAATCCTGGTGGAGAGGCTGCATTTCTAAGGGAAGTGCAGCTGATTAGTGTTGCAGTTCATCGGAATCTCCTACGTTTGATCGGGTTCTGTACAACCTCTTCTGAGAGAATTCTTGTTTATCCATTTATGCAGAATCTTAGTGTTGCATATCGGTTAAGAGGTATGCCCCTTATCACTCAACCACTTTTTTTGACATTTCAGTCTGTTAAGTCTGTGTTTGTGTTTTTTCCCTCTCTTTTCGACAGATTTAAAACCTGGAGAGAAAGCTCTAGATTGGCCAACGAGGAGACGGATAGCATTTGGAGCAGCACATGGTCTAGAGTACCTACATGAGCATTGTGATCCTAAGATCATTCATAGAGATCTAAAAGCAGCAAACATCCTCCTAGATGATAACTTTGAACCTGTTCTTGGAGATTTTGGACTAGCAAAGCTAGTTGATACAAAACTGACTCATATTACAACTCAAGTTCGCGGAACAATGGGCCACATTGCTCCAGAATACTTGTCTACCGGAAAATCATCTGAGAAAACAGATGTATTCGGATATGGTATTACACTTCTAGAACTTGTAACAGGGCAACGTGCAATTGATTTTTCGCGTCTTGAAGAAGAGGAAGATGTCTTGCTGCTGGATCATGTAAGTCCCTACTTCCACAAACTTTTCATTTTTTGAAGAGTCGGAGCAACATAACAGATACCTTTTTACTTCTACAGATCAAGAAACTACTAAGAGAGAAAAGGCTATGTGACATTGTGGATGGAAACATGAAAACTTATGAACCCAAAGAAGTTGAGACAATCCTTCAAGTTGCATTGCTTTGCACCCAAAGTTCACCTGAGGAACGTCCGAAAATGGCAGAAGTAATCACCATGCTAAAGGGTGTAGGTTTAGCTGAAAAATGGGCAGAGTGGGAGCAACTTGAAGAAGTAAGAATTCAACAATTTTCGCTCATGTCGCGACAGTTTATGTGGGCTGAAGACTCAACACATGATCAAGAAGCTATACAATTGTCTCAAGCAAGATAAACAAAAAGAAGATGTAGAGAAATGTATGTAAATTGTAAAGTACCTTCTGCAATAAAATTTAAGAGTAGTTTTAGCTTCTGCTGCAGCTAGCTAGTTATGTAACATGTAAGAGTAATTTTATCATACTTCTAGCTAGTTATGTATCATGTAAGAGTAATTTTATCATACGTATATAAGGCACTAAGGCGTCTTTTTTTAATTTTACGATGTATATAATATATATAGAGAGAGAGAGACCATCTATTACTGAATTTACTCAAAATTCCTAGCTCGTTGTGCTAAAGTTCCTGCTCGATACTTATACTAAAGTTCCTACAATTAGCAGTGTATGTGTTGATATAGATGGTAAGTAAAAAAAAATAGACTATCCATATGATCTATTGTGTTTTAAAGATTATTGATTCCACCTTCAAATATGAGATTTTTACCAATTATTTTTAGATTACCTAATAATATAAATTCATCTACACTCGCTCTTGAATAGAAATAATATTAGAGAAAAAAATTGAAAATACATGCATATTAAAGGCCACCTTACATATATAATATCATTGAGAAAACAAGGCACCTTACACTTACATACTACATTCAAGACTAGTCACTAAAAACTTCAACAAAAACAACTTTCATAACATACAATACTAAACTAACAAACTAAACACAAACAACATTCTTAAAACATAAAAATACCAAGCATAGAACCTAAGATTTCAAAACATAAACATAGATGGATAGATCCAATGTTTTCATTTCACCCCAGATCATCGATAAACTCGAGCCCCCAGGGAGAAAATGAAAACACTGGACATACATCACTACAAACATAAAACCCTTTACGACACTTCTAAAAGCTTAAACTATGTTGCTCAGCTCGTCCAAAAATGCTGGTATATTTAGCATTTTTTGGAGGACTCGAGCAACATATAGTTCCAGCAGCTGCTAAAGTTCTAATTAGTCGTGTCACTGGATGAATAAACTGACGGAACTGCAGCCAGATTGCCAATAGTCATTGGAGCTGTCAACCTAGATGAACCGTTCCTCGGAGGGGAGAAAACAACTGGAAGATATTCATCAGTGTTGCATATAAACTTAGACTGCGAAAAATGCTTCACCAATTGATCCTTGCCCTGGAATTCAATCAAATATCATTAAACAAAAAAGCAACAAACATTACAAAAAATTATGTATCTATATAAAAGACTATACACTAGAAACCCCAAAATGTACACTACAATACTACATTAAATTACGAAACAAACTCAGTCTGTCAAAACGCACTAATATTTGGGAGTTAAGGAGTGACCAACCATACATTGTTGTATCTCATGTCTTTCATTTAACACTTGCGTGGTGTTATGAACATCAACAAACAAGTTTGAAGTAAAACATGTTGAAAGAAATCAAGAAATATGAAGTCATTTTTACCTGAATACGAGCCCAAGAAACTACACAAATCTTCCTTGACGAGTAAATGCCCGTGGGAGTCTCAACACCATTCCATTTGAAGTACCTGAGAACTTTCCTAATCTCTGAAGCAGCACAACCCGACGTGAAATTGACAAAAGCATAGCCTACATTGTTCTTGGTCCTGCATTATCAAAATGATCAATTAACAAAGAAAAATGAGTGCGTTAAGGATTTAACTTGTATATACCAACACAATATATAGAAATAAATTAATTAGTCTCACTTATTTTTCAGGTTTCTAATAGTATCAAGAGGGTCGTTTTGTTTGGAACAAGGATATATCTCATATGAGACTAAAGAACACCAATACTCTCGTACCAATAACCAAACACGCGAAAAATGTAATCCCAAATTTTATACCACGATTAGCATTCTAAAATCTCTTTGTAGAGGTCATTAGTGTATAGAAGCTAAAATAATGTGTTCAACTAATTAACAATATGCTGCACGATGTTAGTAAAAAATACATCATTAATCAATAGCATTAAATAGTAGAAGTAGTACCTAAAATCCATTGGCAGATAAAGGAAATCATACTCCCAATGATTCACATAGCAGTAATGATCAACAAAAAGCATGAAAGGCTCTCTCCTGTTGAATAAAATCCATTCAAAAAGAGTTATATTATTGTCAGAAACTAACAGATTCATAAAAATATACCTATACCAAAATTAACAAAAAGAGGAGATAATTAATGAGAAAATTAAAAGCACACAAAAATTGCATTTAATACACTAATCAATCATATATGATGAATAACAAGAGCATGCATCACCATAGTAACTGTACATTGGGATATGAACAGACAGTGAAAAAAATTAAAGTCTGGAAAATGCATAGTAACACTAAAGGGTCAGATAAACTAGTACCAAAATAAGACTGAGACCTGTGTTGTTTCAACTCTCCAAAAATACTGCCGCATCCGTGTTGAACTCTCAAAAAATACACTACTTTCGGAGAATTCAACGCGCACTTGTCGACATTTTTAAAGAGTTCGAGCAACATAGATCGAGACTAATGCTATACATGATCATT
This sequence comes from Solanum piurae, assembly GCA_029582685.1. Lineage (NCBI taxonomy): Eukaryota > Viridiplantae > Streptophyta > Magnoliopsida > Solanales > Solanaceae > Solanum > Solanum piurae. Next base: position 104,081 of record JAJOOO010003341.1, read on the forward strand.
TCAAGAACAAGTATGAACAAAGACAAGTGCAAACACCAAAAGTAGCACATAATAGATACTAGAATTACTTGTTTTCAAGTCTCAATTTCAACATGCAAAGTGCAAACAAATAAAAGAATCGAAAATGGTAAAACAAAAAGAGAAATACTATTGAATGAAGCAATATTTCAAGAACAAGTATATGAGAGGTCATGTTCAAATAACAAAAACAACCCATAATAGATATATTGCATTCAAATCTCAGTTTCAATTTTCAACATACAAAAAAGGAAATATTAGATCATTTCAATAACAAGTACATGAAAGGTACAAGTGCAAACAAACAAAACACAAAATGACCCATATTAGATCATTTAATTTCAAGAACCAAGTAAATGAAAGTCAAGTACAAAAAAACAAAACTAACCCATAATAGATTATTGTATTTTAAACTCAATTTCCACATGTAGAAACCCAAATAACATGCAAAAAAAAAGGTTAAACAACATTAAAAAGTTCTAAAGATTGGACCTTTATGTAAAAAAAGATAACATATCACAGACCTGAACTGATTGGGTATGTTTCTTATCATAACAGTAGTTTTGTTCCTACTGAAAAAAGTAGCAGAAGATTTGCATGGAGAGATAGAAGAACCAGTTTCTTGCTGTGGTTTCCTCATAAAAAACCCTTTTGGCTTCGAACCACTTTCAGCAGCTCTCATCAACCTAGGTGGCAAAAGGGGTTTCTTATTTTTCCAAATTTTCTTCATCCCAACACTAAAGATCTCATCTTTATCAACAAAAGACTGATCTTGATGTGTTTTCTCAACCCTCATCCAATTCTTCTTCACCCCATTACTAAAGATCTCACCTTTTTCAAGAAATGACTGATTATGAGGTGTTTTTTCAAGTTGATGATAAAGATCTCTGTGAATCCAATAAAAGGGAACATTTTGTTGATAGTAGTAGAAATAACCTAAGTGATGATATTGAGGCTGTGAAACATGAAATGGCAGTAATGGTGGCTGATACACAACAAGTTCATTGCCTTGTGGGAGAAAAGGGACTACTTCTTTTTCATTATTAGTTGGTTTAAACTCTTCTGCATTAGAATTCAGTACTGCCATAGCTACTACAAGAGAGGGGAAAAAATGAACTTTTCAAGAAAGAAGTAGTAAGTGTCACCGTTTCTGTATAATAACTATAACACAAATACAGAAGGGGTGGTATGGGGGAGTGGTGATTTGGTGGAAGGTTGAGATACAAAGAGAAAATCGTTCATATGTTTGTTTAAAAAGGTGATGAGTACGTAGTAGACTAGTAGTATCACACTGATCATATAGGTGGAAAACCCCTATAGAGATGTAATCATATCAAGAAGATAGGTGTACAACAGAAAAGTATGAAAAACACTCTTCTATCGTATCATTCTCCGTTGTTATATAATATTACATATTTATAATTTAAATTATAAATCTAAAAAAAAAATAAGATATAGAATAGAGTTATTATGAAAAAAGATGAAATATAATTATTAAATAATTCAAAGACAAAATGAAAAAAATATATATTAAGATAACAACGCGATCATACCAAATTGTTCGTACATAAAATGTGTTTTTTCATTATTAGTTAACGATGAATTTAAACGATACGATACAATAGAATTTAGGCTAAACTCATTGGTGACCTCCCTAAAGTTGGCACCAAATTTCACTTAGACACCTCAATTAGGCGATGTTTATTTTAGACATTTCATGTAGAGTTCTGTTGTGTCATTTTGACACTTTTTACTGATATGCCAAAGTGAATGTGATACACTCAACAATAGCGCTTGAAAGGCTTAATTTAGCCATTTTTTATTTTATTTTCTCTTTCTTCTTCTCTATTTTTCAAGGCACCATCCCCCACCATATTTTTTTCAAGCTTAAACTCCTTTAATGGAGGTCGAATTTTTTATTCAAATTCATTTTTAAGCCATTTTTCTTCTTCTTCATTGTATTACTTTTCTAAATCTACCATCACCTCCCTCTACTTTTTGCTGGAAAAATGGATACCAACACTCGTATTTCATATTTATTCTCTCTTTCTTTCTTCCAAAAAAAAAACACTAAAAAGAAAGAAGAAGAATAAATATGAAAAATAGTAAAAGAAAAAAATATTTTAAAAAAAAAACACAAGAGATTTTGGGTGTAATGAAAAAAGAGATTTTTTTAGAATAATATTTTTATTTTATTTATTAAATAGATTTTAAAAATAAATTTTTAACTGAAAATAACACATGTAATCATTTAATTGATAGTTTGCCACGTCATCAACGAGTGTATTACATACTCCTTCAATTTTTTGTTTATTGCCATAGAAGTGTCAAAATAATATAACGAGACCCTACATAATGTGTCTAAAATGAACATCGCTTAGTTGAGGTGTCTAAGTGAAACTTATTGCCAACTTTAGGGGCCGCCGATGGATTTGGCCTAGAATTTAAGTAACAATCATTGTATTTAAGCTTACAATACAATTCAACGAGTAACAACCATTCAAACAAGGTGTAAATGTCACATGACATAGCAAGTTAGTTAAAAAAAAAAAAAAAAAAAATTATATTTAGTAACAATTTAATTTTAAAATATTTATTTTACTCTTAATAAAATGAGTTACTATAACTTATAATCATACAAATACTCTTTGTTTTAAAAAGAATGATCTACTATTTTATTTTATTTTAGTATGTTTCAAAAACAAACTTTTTTCCTTTTTTAATAATATTTTAAATTTATTTTTTCACGTGACATATTTAAAATTACAAAATTAAAAAACATTTTAATATAATAAATATAACTTTATTTTAAAATTACATTTTTTTTATTTTTTTTGTTAAACTCTATATTATATTAAATTAAGTCACTATTTTTTTAAACCAAAAAAGCCTCCTTATATCACAAATTATAAAAGTTATAGAGAAAAGACATAAAGTGCCACCTGAAGTTGATCCAAAATTTCAAAAAAACACCTAAATTATGCAAGCGTCCTATTATACCCCCCTAAACAATCTTAAACTGATATTATTACATCATTTTTTGTTCACATGACATGGAGAGTGTATGCACTCTCATAAAGAGCGTGAACAAACTAAAAAATGAAAATAATTTTATTTTTACAAGTATTTTGCTATAAAATATATTTTTTTGCTTTTCTTATTATTTTAACTTTTTCTCCTTATTATTGTTTTTCTTTTTCTTTCTTCCTTCTTCAAAAAATCATTTTGTCATCTTCATTGTAGCTTCTCACTTTCAATGTCACTTTTTACCACAACTCTAGCTCCCCTTTTTATTGCTATTAGTTTAACTCTCTTCAGTTTTAAAATTATATCTAAATATTTTATTATATTTCGAACAATTTGATAAATTCATTAGATTTCAAGATGATTAATAGGTATTATTTATTTATTTTATCCAAATTTCAATTAAACTTTTTCAATTTTTGGAGAATTCTGATTCTTTCAAAATTATCATTTCTAGTTTTGAAGTTATATGAAAATGAGATAAATTAATAGATGATACCTTCAAAATTTTGATTTTTCTAAGAAAAATAATTAGTTTTGTTGTCAATAACGCAAATTCTAGAAAATAGTATAATTTTAGAAAGAAAAAAAGAAAATGGAGAGTGGGATAACTTGAAAGTAGGGACTAGGGATGGAAGATGAAGTAGAATTTAAATTAAAATTAAAGTACTCACTCCATCAATTTTATATGTCACCTTTTGGATTTCAAGAGTCAAGCAAGTTTAACTTTGACCGTAAATTTTTCATAAATCTTTTAAACATTTTGAATTATCAATTATTGTGACTCATATTACTTTTTACATAGTTTACAAATATATAAATTTCATTTCAAAAAAATTGAAGATTTCATGCGCAAATTACCGATCAAACTTAAATTATTTGATTCTCAAAACATAAAAGGTGTCATATAAATTGGGACAGAGAGGAAGTAATAAAATTAAAGTCAAAAAGTAAGATAGAGAAATAAAGAAAAACTTAAAATGAATAAAAAAATATTTCAAATTAAATTAATACGTGTCACATAATGATTAGTGTGTGATAACACTTGCCATTTAAAATCTGGAATTGATCGAAAAATAATGTAATAATATATTATCAAAATTGTTTAGGGGTAATAGGACGCTCGTATAATTTAGATGTTTTTTTAAAAATTCAAAACAACTTCAGGTGTCACTTTATATTTTTTTTCAAAATTATATTTTTTTTAGAAAATAACATAGGAAAGGAAGTGAGTATTAGTTGTTTGTCTTTTATGTTGGGGATTGGTGTTATATATTATTTTTCTTCGTTTTATTTTATATGTCATTTTTTTCTATAAATAGCTAGACCATAATATTTGTTATTTTATAAAATTTATGCATAAATTACTATATTTTTACCTATTATATCCTTGATAGAATAGTTAACTAATCTTGTCATTTATTAATAAAATTAACTTAAGTAAATATTAAATAAGAATAGAAGAATAAAATTATATTATTTTTTAATATAAATACACAGTAAAAAAAGCAACATATATATAAAATGGAACGAAGAGTATATCCAAGTAAAATAAAACAAAAGAGTATTACAGGGATAGGGATATGAGGGGAGGCAAAAGTGTCAGAGAAGTAAAATATATATTCATAAAAAAAGGGGGTGTAAAATCTGTGAAATGATGGAAATAGGCAGATTCAGATACTCTAATTATTACACTTCATTTAATGCCAATACATTTGGCGGCCAAAAACATTTATCGAGGATTTTCTTGATTAGACCATTATAATATATCTACTTAAAAAATAATTAGAATTATTTATTAGGAGAGATCTCAAATTAAAAATAAAGATATTCAGAATAAAGTAAATGTGATTTTGGTGGAAGATATTGAAAGTGAGATTAATATAGTTTTGAATTTTGGTATAAAAAGATATTCTAAAATGTGATTAATTATGACATAACGTACTTTTAATTTATCAAAAAGATAATTTTCATGAAAATACTTAGTAGTGTGTTATCTTATTTATTTTTTCATACTAATAATCGTAGTATTATTCTCATAAATTCATCCTTCAATAATTATTGTAATGTCTCATTTGTCCTTGTTCAAAGAATCAAAACTCTTCATTACACAAAAGAAAGTGCATATATAAACCTTGTATATCATTTAAAATGTAATATATCAAATAAATAATCTTAATATTATTCATTTTCCATATTGTAATAGTTAGTAGTCTGTAAATTTTATTATCCAAGGGTCAAACAAGTCCAAAATTATGTAAATAACCACAAACTAGTCCCAGGCATAAAGAAATACTAATAAGAAGAAGGAAATAGAAATAAGCAAAATGACTTGACAATCACTCTTAAATCTGCACATCAATCAAGTACTTTTCCCGTTTCAAAAAGAATGATCTGGTTTGATTTGACACAAAATTTTAGAAAATAAAAAAGATTTTTGAATCTTATGGTCCTAAATTAAAGTTATGTCAAATGTACTAAATTGTCCTTCAATTTTGTGGTTTTAAACATATCACGTGAAAAACTGAAATTAAAATATTACAAAAAAGGGAAAAAAGTCATTCTTTTTTAAACAGACTAAAAAAAAGGAGGTCATTCTTTTTTAAACGGAGAAAATACTACTCTTTCTCCCTTATTTTTCCCTTTCATTTTTATATCAAACTCTCCTTCCGTCTCAATTTATATTACAGTTTAGATTTCAAAAATCAATGAAGAAGCTCTTTGATTGTGAGATCAAAATAAAAAGATATAACAAACTATATTATATAGGGAGGAAAGGAGAATGAAAATCAGTTTACCTTTATAAAGTCACAAAATCATAGTTTCCTTATTTGACTATAAAAACAAGCAACTGTTTTCAAAGATTCACTGTTTGTTGCTTCTACTAAATCACCAAAAACATGCTGTATTGTGACAGTGTTTTTGACAAACCAATTTAATTGTTTTCCTTTTTCCAATAAAAAACACCTACTACTACTACTATTCATATTTCAATGAAAAAAAACTACTCCACACTGTTTTAAAAGATTTTGGCCAAATATCCTCTTCTTGTTAACTGTCATTTATCAGACTTTGCTTATTTTTGTTGTTTCTAAGTTTGACCATACCTCTTTTAGCTAACACACCCATACCTTATACACTATTTAGGATATCATAATCTGAATTCACAAAGCAGAAAACTGAACTGTTCATTTCTGTACAATCAAACTTTTATAGTTGATGCTGGACAAGAAGTTGCCTTTTCTTTTGGACTATATAGTAAAGTTGGTCATGGTTTGATTTTGAAACTTGCTTTTGGGATTGACTTTTGAAAAGGTGGTTCTAATTGGTTAGTGCAGTAGTTCTGTATCTTCAGATGAATTGACTTATAACCAACGAGGATTATGGTAGAGTGATGATACATACTCCAAAATCATAAATTATGGGAGTTGCCTTTGTAAAGGAGCGCTTAGTGAATCGACTCTTGAGAAATATGAATCCCTTGAACAGAAGAAACCATATAGGTGCATTTCTAATGATTCATTTATCCCAAATTCCCAATTCATAAAGCAGTTATTGCAGTTTCACACAAACATTTGATTCTAAAAGCAATAAAATAAAAAGAAATCCAGAAAACCTATGTCGATAGAATCTGGTATTTATAGCTACAAAAAGACTCGAGAATGGGAACTTAAGAAACGTGGCGAAGAGGTGATTGACATCTGAAAGCACCAGAGTTCCCCTCTCAAGCCGCTGTTGTCACATTTCCAATTCTCGATTAAGCTACTCGACTCTGAACATTGTAACCAAAGATCCTGAGCAATTACTAAACGTCCTGAAGCAACTCATCATCGTTGCAGGTACCGAGTTCATCCAAAAACAAGAAGCAATATTTCTGACCTTTACAGTTCATTGATGTTGTACTAAAGCGTAAGTGAAAAATTCAGCTTAGTTAGTTTTCTTCTCGTCTTCTTTCAGTGCTGGAGTATCTGAACTGCTGGCAGATTGATCCACATCTTCCGCAGCAAAACCAAACTCATTCACCCGTTTCTTATCTACTGGATAAACCCATCTCTGATATAGCATAATCAAAAATATAAGATCTGCATCGCAAAGGCAGATGAAATATCAGTAACCCAGAGTGAGCTAATGCACAGAATAGAGCCACAGAAACACATAGAACATTTGTAATGATAGACTTCTAAAACAAGACGGCCACAAAAATTACTGCTCAACATCATCTAAGCTGAGGGCGGATGTAAAAGCTTAAAAGGAACAGTAGCATCCAGGCTCTGTTTATTTACCACTCCTTTCATTTACACGATAATTATCAGTACCTAAAAATGGCAAACTCTAAAGTAAATCCAGCATATGAGCTGTTGCAATTAAAGAACCAAGTTCATATAATGGTTAGAGAGCTCGAGCTTCTGCAAAAATGTGAATAGTAACCAATATTGAATTCTCTAACATTGAAAACACATACTTGGCATCTTAAAAGAATACTGGCATGGATCATCTCACGTGGATGTTCTTATCTAGCTGGTTACTTGGTTAACCAAGAAATTTTCAAGATCTTGAGATGGTCAATGAATCTTCTCTAAAGAGAGTGTACAACGTTCTCAGGCTTTGAGCTTATGATACAAATATGAATTCAAGTACAGCATTGAACAGGAAATACTAGCTTGGATTCCAAGAGTCACGGAAGAGAACGACGCCACTGCTTAACCCAATAAAAACAATCAATCGACTAGAAAGGAATTTATTTCAAAAACTTACCATCGCGGAACACAGACAGGCGATGTAGCATTGGCATTTTTATCACAAATGCAAACAAATCATCAATGATGGTATTTAGAAATTTGTAAGTCATCTGCCTCCAAGGTAAATGAGCAACAGACTTCAGTTTATAATTGATGAACAACTGTGGACACATCATAACAAAACCTGCAGCAGTAGTAGTAGAAAATAATTAGATTAAGAAAAAGTAAAGTGATAGGAGCATATGGTCTTAGAAGTCCCTGCTTTAAATGGTTTTTAAGAATACAAGCTTATCGAAAGTGCAAACTGTGCACTTCTCCATCTCAACATATCTATTCAATGAAATTGTAATATCAGCTGCAAGATCATCAACTGTTAGAGCTCCGCGAGGCTAAGAACTACGTTACTAGATCCTAGATACCAGAAGATAGAGAGTCCAGAGAAATGGAGAGCAATCATATGAAAAGATCGACAGAAACTTACCAAACATATAAACGCAGCTTGTCAAGGATGAGAGGATCCACGAATACCAACTCTTGTGGCGGTCATACATTAGAGAGTATATGGCAAAGCACACGGCAAGGAAGAACAACACATAGGACAAATATTTCATGGCAAGATCATCATATTCTTTCGTCTTATTTCCAGCATATGATTCCCGATCTCGGAACCTCAACATGGGTATTCTACCAGATCTGTCAATCTAGAAATCAAGGACAATTATCAATAAAACTACTGGTGATTAGAGTTTGAGCTTAATCAGTCATCGTATGTTAAAGAGAAGCATTAGTTCTGAATAATACATTGATAAGTTTGAATTCTCAATTATTAATCACAAGTCCCATGTAGTATTCTATCCCCAAGCCACTCAAATTTCCAAGTTCATCAAAATAAGATTATGAGAACCCCACGAGAAGCAATTATGTAAGATAAGGACACATGAAACTTTGTCAGAGTGTGTGTGTCTCCTGAATACTTGTCAATAAGGAAGAATCTAAGTGTAAACAATGAATTAATTTGGATGATTGAGAAAAAAATGGAGATATCCATACAACCTTGACTCAAACTTCCAATAATGGAGAGAACTGACAATCAAACACCAATATGAAATTACATGACGATATTATTACAACCACTGGTAATAAAAGAGCTAAACAAAAACTTGACTCCATTATTAGTGATCATACCTCAATGTGCATGGCCTTCCCTATTTTCCAGAACTCAATGCAACAACCAACACCAGAACTTGCAAGTATCATCCATGAAGTATCATTATCAAGCAAATACAGGAAGACAATAAACTGGCAGAAAAAGTTCACAACCACTGATTTTGCAGACAGCCCTTCCATGGACTTGTTTTTATTCCAAAATTGAATATCTGCAAGGAAAATCAAATATACTCTGAATCCAATCTACTCCACACTTCCTGTAATTACCTTAGAAGGTCAAATGCTCACTACTATACTTACCATTCTTGAATGCCAGGAAATCAAATAGTGAATGCATTACTGAAACAATCATAGTCACCCCCAGAAGGTACGGATTTCCTTCCAAAAACACTCTCTGGAAAAAGTGTAATAAATCACATGTCAAACACATAAATAACAGATGTTGCTAAAATTTCACATCATCGCTACAGCAATCTAAAGCAGGACCTCTAATATGTTAGTTTGGACTTCTGGAGTTGAATTTTTTTAAATATTCAGGGGAAGAGAACATAAATAGGTACTGATGTAACCAAGTACTACAAACAGAAAAAGGTAAGCATATTCTAGATAAATAAAACAGAATATACACTAATAATGTACTTTTCCAGCTTTTCTATTTTGAAATGTCCAGCATTTATCTACTCACTACTCAGGCTTAATAACAAATCATTCACATCTGGATATTTCATGTGCAAAAATGTTGCGCCAATGGGTACTGCAAAACAAAGTAAATGATACCTTTAGTTCATCAGACTCCCCGTCGAGCATGCTACCATAACTACGATGAATTTGGAAAGACTGGTCCATCTGCAGGAATAGCTGCCATTTTGTCATGCTTATGGGACTCACCTCTAGATGCAGAGGCACCTCAGTTACTGTATCATTGATAGCTATTAATTTATCCCTAAGCAACCAAAACTCATTGAAGAAAACAGTCGGATAGTAGTTTCCTGTTGTAGATTCAATATTAATGTCTAACAAGTCAGGTCAAGGAATTGAAGTGTGAAAATGTCTTTTGTGAACAAGAAGAGCAGACAAAGATGCAAACTCACAGATAATAAATAAAAGAGCAAAAAGAAGAAAGGATTCAGCATGAAGGAAATCATAAATTTGCATCAAACAAGTCCACCAATATCTTCCACAAGTTCAATTGAGATGCTTCTTGCCTTCTCCAGAAGTACCTTACTATCGAAACTATTTTAGCAGAATACATTGTGTAAAAGGAACCCATGAGAAAAATAAAGAGACAGAGGAAGTAAAGGATACAAGGAGCAACAATAGGTGGAATGGCATTTGTAGTGTATCTGCAAAAAGAAAAGAGCAGAGTGTGGAAAAATTAACAAGATGTTAGAATTGTATACAGAAAAAGGAAAAGCAGTTCAACAGATCAGAAAGAGAGACACACGTCCAGTTTAACAACAAAAATGTATATAGCAAAATACTATATGTAAGATTTTCATTTTAAATTGGTTACAGAAAACATAGCCAAATGAAACCAAATTTACTATTCAAACTTCAAGAAATTGCTGGTCAAAGTAGGCATACCTTGTGAAATCATCGACCAAGTTGATTGTAACATTAGGTTTCCAATATGAAATCCATTCAGGAGGACCATCCTCCTTAAGATCATCTTGACCTTCTTGAACTGCCTGAGGAAACTGCTCATCATACTTCATGATTATATGGCATAAAAAATCATCTATGGTGATGTAAGGGATGACAATGCATTTAAAATAAACAAAATTTATTACATCACAATGTAAATTAGTCAAAATACGCATTCTAGTCTAGTGTTCAGGGAAGCGTGTGGAAAAAGTGACAAGGCACTGCTTCACGCTTTAAGCAAAGCATGAAGTGAAGCGCAATTTAAGAGAAAATAGACCAAATAAATATAAATCCATCAGGCATTAAATGCAGAAACAAATGATCTCAATGCTCACACCATGAAAAAAATGTACAGAAATATTACATACAAACACAAGTCCGAATATAAAAACACAGGTGTACCTCAGGAATGGTGACATCCTCCTTCGAGTCCTCAGAATTTCTTAAAAGGCTCTTCTTCTTATCTACTTTAGACTTGGGTAAATATGTCACAATAGCTGAGTTCACAAAAATAGTACATTAGTATTAGGCACTCACAAAATTCCACCTTCTCTAACCCTAGATAAGGACAAAAATTTCACAGATAACATGATCTTACAATATGTCCGTCCAAAAGCAGCCAATGGCTGATACTCAGGATCATTTGGATCTGGAGAATACCCAGAACGTGCAAAGTAAACATGAGCATAAAGACTCCCGTTATTCTTCACTGCCTGAGAGGAAACAATCATAGGCAGCCAAGTACAGATAAGTAATGTACCAAAGTAAAAGATGGTGCAAGACAGTAAAAACAAATGCATCCAAAAGAGAAAGGCAGTATCCTGAATCAAATGTTTGTTTGTATTGAACAACACATTTTAAAGGCAGTTAATGTTGAAGATCTTGCATTTACCAGTTTCCAAAAAAAAAAATGTTACCTCAGGTAGATGATACTTCAAAGAAAGAGACCTGGTACTCTCTGGTCCCCAAACTGCATATGGTATGTTTGTCTCATGCCAAATAAGTGCACCATCATTACCAAAGTCACTGAAATTTTGTTGTTCGGAAAGATAGAACCACATGTCCTATTAAACATCCAAGCCAGAAACTTTTAAGTTGAGCATAATTTGTTGTTAAATAAGATGTTGCATTTACAAAGCAGTTCTCAGAAATACTTGGCATAATTGTGTAATGGAAAGATAAGTTAAAGAACCTACACCCACCTCCTCTTTACCTCAACACATGCATTTAATTCATCAATATTTTCAGAATTGATTTATTTCCATTGCATAATGACCACCTTTTCATCCTTCTTTTTTTTTCATTTTTTTCAGAAATGTAAGAATATATAAAGACAGTGTTGGGTGCCATGTCTACATTTCAAAGACCAAAAAAAAAAGTACATGTCTTTGATTCTTCTTCTGGCAAGTATTCTAAAATAGTTATGAATCTCTCTAAAAACTTAAGCTTCTAGATAGATTATTACACACCTCAAAGTATAGTTGTTGTTTTTTTGCAGCAGCAGATTTAACTGAACTCCCTACTTTCAGCTCAAACCATATATACATATAAAAAATAAATACAAAAGATGCATATATAAATATTAATAATAAACTTCACATAGTCCGAACGCATTAATTGTAATTTAATATTAGATAAATTCAACTAACCAAAGGTTCGCCTTTGTTGAAGAGATTTGAGATCTGGAGATTAGGAACCGACGGATCGGACATAGGCTTTTTCGGTGAGAAGAACTTAGAAGCAAAGTACCAGAAAACCGCTATTCTTATTACTCCCGTCAGCATCTGTCCAATTCCCCGCTGCTGTTGCTGCGGCTGAGCCGCCTGTTCCTGCACTTCTCCGCCACCTCCATTCGCCGGTGGCGCCATCGATTCTTGACGGAACTAGCTCGGCTTACAGTACAAATTCTCCGATCACTTGCCGCCGGCGATAAAATACCGAGAGAAGTGAAAGAATGAATATTAGTGAAAGCAGAGGTTTTATATAAATCTCGAGGCGATTGAAACAGAGAGATATTTTATTTTATTTTATTTTTAGGGAGAAAGTATAATTGGAATTGAAATCTAAATAGGGCACACTAAAATTAAGCAAAAATAATCTCAAACCTAAAATTTAGTACTATTAAATCATATAAATTTGAATTAGATAATATAATATTGAATTTTTATCTCATGTCTACTTTTTGTAAAAAAAAAAAAAATTAATAAAAGTGAAGGATTTCTTCAAATAATAAGTTGTTTGGTATGGGATATAAGGTATAATGATCTTAAGATAAAATGTAGAATTATTTTATCTTATGTTTGGTTGAGTTATTAGGTAGGACCCGTTTGGATTGACTTAAAAAAAAAAATTAAGTCAAAAATAAAAAATCAAACTGAAATGACTTTTAAATCAAAAATAATAATAAGGGAGACCTACTTTTGGTTTTTGACTTATTTAAGTCATTTTAAACTTATTTTAAGTCATTTTTCACTTATTTTAAGTTATTTTTTATATTTGTCAAAAACTGACTTAAAAGTAGGTTTGACTAACTTTTAAGCCAATCAAAACACCCTCGAGTCGTGAGATTATTTATCCCACAATTTATACCTTAGTAATGAGAAACGTTATCTCATATACATGGGAAATAACTTATCCCGTAATAACTTATACTTGAATATCTAATCTCGTTTACAATGAAAGAAGTTGGGATGAGGTTGTCAATAATAGAGTACATATAGAAATCGGTAAAAGAAATTTTCACCCAAGATTTAATAGTTGGTCCATTCTCAGCCATCTCCTCCAAATCACTAGTATGACTATCGAAATCGTGAGCATCAACATATAGGTTCCAGATCCAAGTGGTAGTATCGTGCCCTTTAGCTATTCTTCTTGAGAAATGACCCGGTCTAGGTCCATTCATCAAAATAAGTTTTTATGGGATTCCTATCCATCAAAATTTTAACTTCTGGTCAATTAGCAAAATACCATAGTGACTAAGATGGATATCTTGTATCTGAAAACTAGCAGTGCGGCCAGTCAGTCCTCTAGGGCCCAAATAACTTAATTTTCTTCCATGAACTATTTGGGTTCATGGATTAGTTCGATCCAAAACTGGAGATAATAGGTGTAAACAAAAAATTATTCATAAGTAGTTGTTAATGGAGGTGAGGTTGCCAAATTATGAGGTCTCAGTATCAATTTATGTCGAATTGCTCCACATATATCCCCTGAACCAGGATAACTTACTCCCAAATAAAGCGGCCCAAGGGTTTAGGTTAGACATTCTAATAACTCGGTAGACTTGAATCTTGTTTCTACCTGATCTGATCAATTAGATCTTGAGAATACAAAATATTGATCCAACCAAACGACCCAATGGTTTATGTTAGGCATTCTAACAAGTCGGTAGATTTGAATCTTGTTTCTACATGATTTGATGAATTAGATCTTGATAATACAAAATATTGATCCAATTTAGTATAAATACAAAATATTGAACAATTTCATCATTTAAAAGGTAAGGATATATTTGCACTTTATGTTTACATAAATCACAACAACTTAATTAATAAAGTTAAGTGATTTAATAAAGTATTCAGACAATGAGTAAGTTTTAGAATAAGGGTAAGCGCGAATGAAAATAAATGACTTTTATGTTCGTTCAAAAACACTATAATAACATATTATAAGATAATTTGATATTTCTTAATTTTGATAGTATCTAATTATCAAAAAAGCTCATCACTAATTAGATTTCTAATATAAAATTAATATAGCATTGACATTATTGCCCTCTTTTATTATGCTTGGGGTTAGTGACCTGATTTATTTTCATGTTAATCAAACTTATTAAGAATATTCATAAGATAAAACTTTCAACTTCATCAATTCAAATTTGTGTGTCTCAATTTTTGATGATCGTGGTAACTGAATAATTTTTTGCGCACCTCAACTATTGAGTATTAAATCAGAGACCTCAGGGTTCTCAACCATTTCATTAGTCACTAAGCCATGCCCTTTGATGCAATGTATTTTTTTATTTCAACATAGAAAAAAACAATTAATTGATATATTTTAATAAAAGCATATAAAGTTCATTATTATTTTGAGAATATTTTAAATTTCCAACTAAACATTCTTTAATCATGTAGGACATTCTTAAAATATCAATTACATGTTAAACATATCACTGTTATATTTCAAAATAATAAGTTAGTTATATTTGTAAAAAAAAAAAAAAACTAATTCTCATTAGTTTTGTAAGTTTGAGTAACAAAGGATGAAACTTGTTAATTTTGAGAATCGATAAGGATGCAAATCGAATGTTTAAGTAACAAAAGAACGAAACTCGTTAATTTTGAGAATAAATATGCAAATCGAATAATTGAGTTTTGATCCATTAATTAACCTATTTTAGTCTAAATAAGTCATATATTAATTAATTTACCTTATTTTAACACGTCTACAAATTACTTTATTCCGTTAGTTTTTTTTGTAACTCTAGACAATGGAAGGACGAAACTTATTATAATTCTTATTCTTGAAATCAACAAGGATGTTGTTTTGTTCATAGTGATACTTCAAGGACAAGTCTTAGCAATAGGTATAAATTAAGAGGGTGTTTTAGGTTAAATTTGAAAAAAACAAAAAATACAAGTAGACGTTTTTGCTTATAAATTTGCTATTCCATTTATACCCTCGTTAACTTTGTGCTCTAAATCAAGCAAAATCGCCTCTGTAATTTGTGTCTCTTACAAAAATTTACAGAGAAAAAGTTTGATTTTTTCGGCTCCTTCTTTTGCTGCGTCTTCGCCATCGATAAGGTGACCGGAAAGTTCACAACTTCTTTTTATTTTGGGGATTTTCATGATTTTTGCTGTTTTGTGTGTATGTAATTAGATTCAAAGATTTAGCTTTTTTTTTGCTTGTCTGGGTTTTTTCTGTTTGCAAATCTTATGTTAATGAAATGGAATTGGTAATCGCTGAAGAATTGTCGTGTCCTCGTGGGTGATAAGCTTTTAAATGTTAATTCTTTTGAGATGAAGAGAACTTTGAATTTGCTTGAAATGACTAATTTTTTTAGTGTTGGGATGAAATTGGAAAACCTAACTGATTTTGAAGTGTGCCCTAGTTGATTGATTGATTGATCACTGTGGTTTTTGCTGTTATGTGTGTAATGTAATTAGATTCAAAGATTTAGTTTTATTTTGGGTTTTATATGTGTTCTTTCTGATTGCTATTGTTATTGTTATGGAATGGGATTGGCAACTGCTGAAAATTTGAAAATGTTAATTCTTTTGAGATGTAGAGAATTTTGAATTAGCTTGAAATGACAAGTTTTTTCAAGCGTTAGTATGAAATTGGAAAACCTAACTAATTTTGTAGTGAGACATAGTTGATTGATTGATTACTCACTGTTTTTTTTTTTAATAATTTTCTTTTTTACCCCTTTTTTTCCCCTTTCTCAGTTGATGGCGTGTTGGTTGAACTAAAAATTAATCTTTATAGGGAAGTATGATACTTGCTTGAATCGAAATGGAAATGCCGGTCCACCAATTATGTTTGCTCATTATTATATCAAATTTTGAATTTTGTAAGCTTGCTACTAACCAAAGATATAAAAGATGATATCTAGCCTTTAATTGAAAAAAGATGATATCTTGCCTTCAATTAAATTCGCAAAATAGAAATAAGATCTATGGTTGTAGAATTTTAATAAGATTTGAAGCTAGCTTGCAAGATCGTCACTAGCATGTGAATGTTACTTATAAATGGCTTTGCATTTATTAAGCTGTTTCTGGATTTGGTGAAAAGTTTCTAACTTTGTTGCCTAAAGATGGTTTTAGTTGTTATTTTCTCAGAACAACATCAATTTAGGTGGATGATATTCATCGGGTTTTAATGTTTTGCAGGTTGTGGTTCTTTAGGTTCCTTAATTTATATGCTGAAAAAGCCAGAATATGAGTGGTACTCCGAACAAAAGACCTCATGAGGATGGTGGAAATGGTGGGGGTAGTAACCATAGTTACTCTTCTGCTCCAAAATACTCACATGATGACTCTGGTGCATTTCCCAAGGTGATGAGCTCGGGAACACCCGAATATCATGCCTCCTTTGATGTGGGCCAGAATGCTCGGATGCCGAAGATTCAACGGACTGAATCATCACGAGATGCAGATAGAAGATCTCCTGTGCTACCAATGTACCGTGTGTCATCATGTCCAGTTGTTTCACATCCTGATCATTCTGTTGCTTCAGAAAATAGGTTGGAGCCAAAGGAAATTAACAAGGACGTCAAGGTTGAGAATCGTGATGCGAAAAGTGAATTAAGGGAGTTGTACCAAGGGGCTAAATCTGACAAGGATGATAGATTTGAGAACAGAGCTGATGATGGTAAGGATATTAAAAATAGTAGGGATACTTACCCTGAATACAAGGGAGATGTGAAGGCAGATAAGGACAGGTTTGGCGGAGTGAGTTGGAAAGATTCGAAAGAGCAGAACAGGGGAAAAAGATATCCCGATCTCCCTGTACCTGTCGGGAACATGGAATCATGGCATGCGTCAAGAACCCATGGTGCTGCTGAGATAGGAAAAGAAGTCTCAAATTCTGAGAACAGGGATTTTGCTAAAGTGCGTGAAGCTGTTGCTGAAAATAAGATGGATTTGAAAGGTGATGATAAATACAAAGATAAAGAGAGAAAAAGGAAAGAAGGGAAGCACCGGGAGTGGGGAGAAAGGGATAAAGAGAGAAATGATTGTCGGAACAATTTACAACTAGGGAATAGCACTTCTGATAACAAGGAGTTGCTTAAAGAGGAAAGGGAATCTGAGCGGTGGGAGAAGGAAAGAAATGATCTTTCGAAGGATAAGGACAGACCAAAGGACTGGGAAAAGGACCATGTGAAGAGGGAAGTGTGGAATGGAGCGGATAGGGAGGTCTTGCAGAGTGAGAAAGAAGTGATTGATGTTCCTGGAAAAACAAATGAGCCGGAAAACTCAACAGTGGAGCAGAAGAAACAGAAAGATCATGATAACTGGAAAAATACTGACAGGGATGGAAGTGAGAGGAGAAAGGAAAGAGATACTGATTTGGAAGGAGAGAGGCCTGAGAAACGCGTCAGGTGTCATGATAAAGAACCAGAGGAAGGAGACCTGGATACTGAAGGAGGAGGAGAAAGGGAAAGAGAAGCTTTTAATTATGGAGTTCAGCAGCGCAAGAGAATGTCACGGCCAAGAGGGAGCCCCATGGCCAACCGTGATCCTCGTTTTAGGTCACATACTCATGAAAATGAAGGGTATGCCTTTTCCTTTGATGATTGACTTGACACTATTTAATGCTTTACCCATTAATAATGAGCCATAGACAATCCATAGTCTATAACCAACAGACATAATGGTCCATTACAACTCTAGATAGACATCATAGACTCTATCTGCTACAATCCTAGAGTTTGATGCTGTGAGAACTATTTTATGTTAGAGAATACGTGTCTACATTCATACACGTCTTAATTCAATGAATTTGTTGAAGGAAATATTATAGAACTAATAAAAAAGAATAAGGAAAAATAATAGAACTTTCCATAGGATACCTTATGATATCCTGTATTCAATTATAGAATATTTTCTTACCTTATATGCATAGAGAATGCTTACCTGTCATATTGTGCATAGACTCTTATATATGAGTTCCTCTTGTACATTGTTAATCAACTAAATCAGTAAAATGTTAATTTAATTTTCACAAGGTAGTTGAGCCTTTTCGATCTTGGTAGACATTCATACAGCTTTTACCTATAAGAGCCGACCCCATGCCACCTGCAGGCCATTGTTTTTCTTCTTTCCTTTTTGTTTCCTAGCGATCAACACTCTCATCCTCGAGTGGTGTCGACTGCTCTGACCTCTTTTTTCGGCTATTGGCGCTGCTCCTCTCTTTTTCTAGCATGCCGATCCTCTTTTTCCTGTGACCAATGTCACTCCTATTTTCCTGAGGCAACTGCCACTACTCATTTCTCTGGTGATTATTCTGGATTCTCCTCTATTCAACTACCAATACCACCGGTGTTGCTCTTCTCTACAGCGAACGACCTCCTCCTCTAGACCTTGAATTTTGGTCATTCTTCTGCCAATTCAAGTGGCCGATGATGTCTTGGAGATCTGCAACACCATACCTCTATTCGATTATTGAGAATAGATTATTTTCTGGTCCCAGGTCTTTGGTTCAACGGCAAAGGTAGTACAACGTGGGGTGTGTGGTAGGTGCACGCCACAACTTCGAATCCAATTGGGGAACTAGGTGTCGTGTTTAAATGAGAAGGGTAGGGGGTGACCTATTTCCACCGACTTTGAAGCCTAAACAATAGATTTATCGGTTCTCAAAAAAATAATAAAAGAAGAGTACATTATTTTTTCACTGTTTCTGAATTCAAGTATATTTTGGAATTCTTCCACTACAAATTGTTAATGTGTGTTGAAAAAACTTCCTATAAGTTATTTAGCCTGGAAATTTGATGTTTTTTTAACCACGTAGGTGATATCTGGACATAGATGTTTCTTTGATTGTTATGTAGTGTAACTCTTCTTCTGTCTTTCTGTGCAGATCTCAAGGTAAGCTGTTAAAGTACTTATCTTGGAGTTGTCTCAAATTGGTATCATCCAGGAGGGAGTTGTCCTTGGCATTCATGCTTGCAGATTTGTTTGATTCTGAAAAATTGCTAATTTAACTAATGAGACAATATTGATCCCATCTTTTATTGGTTGAGATAGTTTCCATGTTAGGAATTGATGTTCTTTTGGCTTGCATTATTCAAAATTGGCCAGAAGTTTCTGCCTTAGGTTGTCAGATATGCCTATATGCAAAATCATCGGCTCACATTTTCCTGCTTTTTGTTCCACTTTTCATCATAACTGCTTTCTGTTTCTGTTTATAGTTTCATGAATCTTCTTCTATAGAAGTGTTATATTTGAACTGTTTTGAATGTCTCGTTGGTCATTACTTTTCCAGCATGATGAGAAAGGAACTCTGTAGATGTCCTGATTCATTTTCTGCATCTCATCTGGGCATGTAGTTTTTTTCTTTCTGGATTTACTCCATTGATTGCTGGAACTTGTTTGCACGGTATATCCAGATACTCTATATAGTCTTAGCTATCCTAAATTTTGTATTACTTTGGACTGTGAACTGCAAACTTTGTGCCATTTGTTTGAATTTGTATAACCATTGTAATTGCCTCCACAGTTATAAAGTTTTGTTGTGCATTAAGATAGTGATGCAGTGACCAATTTCTATGTTTAGTGGCCAAAACAATCAGTAGTTCGTGACCAAATTAGCATGATGCATAGCTGAAAACCTGTTCCCACCAGAATTAGAAGACTGTCTTGCTTGAAATGCTTCAAGTCATATTAGATGACAATGCATTTATCTTTTTGCATTGGAGTCTTCCTGTACAAACACTTTCTGGCTACATGTTACATATTAAGTTCACTTTTTACAACCATCTCAAAGGTCGTTTGACTCGTGTGCTCTGAATCAAGGGACTGTTTACTGGATTGTATAAAGCCAATCAACATCGTCAAGCTTGTGCTCTTTCTTTCTTTAGATAACCTCCTTTTTTTTTAAAAAAACATCTCTTTATACCTTTCTTTGTTCATCAGAGTACTTCGTAATATACTAAGCTTTTCAAAAACAGTCTACATGTGCAGTCTACTATTAAGTTAGGAACTATAAAATCAATTTACATGAAATCATACCCGAAAATTAACCAGGAAAAAGTACACCAAAACGGAGATTAGGTGAGGTGATCAGGCGAGATATCTAAGTCATGGTATGATTATCTGTTTCTTTGAGAATATGACTTTTCCTTGTATTTTTGCCTTTTTAATAAAATTGTGAGTTGCATTGATCTCCTTTCTAGTCTGCCAAAATTACAGAGTCCTCCTTCTGATTTTGATGCATTAATATTTCATTACAAATTTACAAATTCTTCCTGTGTCAAATCAAATCTAAATTGAGGAATGAACATTGGCCAAATTCCAAAAATACTCCAAAAAAGGTCCACAAAAATTAACAAATTAAAAAGGTTAAGTCAGTCATTATCAAGAGAAAACATGCTATTGTATCCTGTTTAGCATGTATCTGTTCCCATTTCCTCCGTTGCGTCTTTAGGGAGAATTAGGGAAAGTGACTCCTAATTCTTAAGTGTCTGTTTAAGAAAAAATTAAAATTGAAAAAGCTTAACCACAGTAAAAAGAGGTCAGAATAGTTACTTAAGCTCAATCTGTAATCTACGTCTGTGTGATTTTGTTATAATATTGCACATTGGTTGAGGGAATGAACTGTTGTGTGCTTACATGTCCTTGGGCCTCCTCATGAGCTAGCCTTTGTGATTGAGTAAGGCTTGAGGTTCATTTTATTTCATGGTAGCATAGCCAGAGCCATCCCTATTGTTCCACGCTCCAAGTGTTCCATGTGAGGCTTGGGGGATAAATATTAGAATGTCTCACAGTGGCTGAGAGATTGTTGTCTCCGCATATGGTTTTGAACAGTCCTAATATCATGTGCTAACTTTTGGAGTTGAGTTAATCCCAAGATCCAATTTTTAATAAAATGTCTGCTTATTTTAAACATGAAAGCTTTCTATTTTGAATAGAAAAGTGACAGCCACACATTACTGGGGATTTTATTTTGTAGCTTCTAGGATTTAATTTTTTTACGTTGTCAAAAAAATATAGCGGTAATTGTTACATTTCACATCAACTAAATCAAGGATTCAGATAATCAGCCACACTTGTCCCTTCGGGGACATCCAATAAAAAAAAAAAGCCACACTTCGTGCAAAACCCAACTTATAGCAGACATCTGTAATCTGATATTTGTGGAGCTTGCAACACATTGTATTAGCTGTCAGATAATATGTCAGATTCACATATAATCTGTCATTTGTAGAAAATTGCTATCTGTAAATTCTATTGATGTACTGACTGCAACCTTTTATTCTAGTAAAGTATGCTATTTGCACGTTGTGACGCATCACGGTACATTGTATGCTTGAAGTTGCGGATTTGGTACTTGTGACATATGCAAATGATTCCGATCCATTAAATTCAGACCGGCATATCTACAGATCATATTACTTATTTAGTGGAAGGGATTTATGAAATTCCTCTTTTGAATAGTCGAATCAAAAGAGCGAGTGGATTGAACTGTTTCTTGCCTCCCTTTGCTGCAGAGTCTATGGGTCTGATGAGTTCTGTGATGATAAGTTCTGTGATGATAAGTTCTGTACTTTCTTTTTTCTTTATGAAGTAGCTTGTAATAATAAACTTCGATCTCAGACATTTTTTAGGAGATATTTGTTGCTTTCACCTGTCATTGAAATACTAGTTGTCAGTAGGTTAGGAAGTTTTCTAACTGTTTCATCCCAGTATGCTTGCTGCTGCTTTTGTATGGAAACCGGCCAATTATGGTATAACTACAGAACAGAGGCTGTTCATAGATTAGCTGACTAAGATGGGATGCAAAAATTATTGTCGACTTATTACTCATGCACCATATATGAACAACTGTTTCCTTTGTCTTTGCAGTTAAGCATGATGTATCTGCTGTCAATTATAGAGTTGGTGAGTGTATGCCAGAACTGATTAAATTATGGAAGGAATATGAATCATCCAAAGCAGATGGAGCATCTGATAGCTCTCCAAGTGATCCGACTCTAGAAATTAGGATTCCAGCTGAACACGTATCAGCTACAAATCGGCAGGTAAGATTGGAGTGGTAGCTGAGGATTCATATACACCTTTTATATTTTATTCATTTTCTTCTATTTGTGTTCTTCAAAGACAATGATCTTCTAAATTTTAAATAATAGCTCTTCCGATACTCCGCTTAGGGGTTTTCCTTTCCGATCATTGAACAAGAAAAAGGAGTTGCACCGGACCCGAGGGTCCTTCTCAAACAACCTCTCTATCTCCATGAACTAGGGTTAAGTTCTGCATACACTCTACCGTCCCCAGACCCTACTTGTGGGATTTCACTGGGTGTGTTGTCCTTGTTGAACAAGGAAGGGGTTGTATGATAGGTGTCTCTAAATAATTGTGGTTCTAGATTAGTTTAAATAGGTTTACGGGTAAGAACTAAGATGTGAACACATACTGTTGTATAAGGTTTTGATTACTTAATTGCAAGTTCGTCTTAATAGTTAGATTTCAAAGGATATCCTTTTTACTGATTGAATCAAATCTGTCGCTCGGATTTGTGGCTTTGCATTAGGGAAGTAATTGTTCCCCTATGGAGCTTGTTGGTTGAGGGTTCTATCCATGCAGTGCCTAAGTTTTCTACTTCTCTCAGCAATTGTAGTTTTTTTTTGTCATTCTATGTTTACGTTGCTCGGACTCGGGTGCGGGTGTCCGATACGAGTGCGGATCTAGAGGTCGGATCCTTCATGATCTAATTTTTAAGATTCGAGGATATGGATCCATGTACGGATACGGGTGCGGGGATTCACCTAAAAATAATTAAAATATCTAAAAATAAAGTTATAAAATCTAAATTATAAGATTATTAAATGGAGAACTTGAGGAGAAATATGGAAGGAGATTAAAGGAAAAGGAATGAGATAGAAATTTCTATATAAAAGGTATTCCATTTTCTTCAATTTCACCTTAGCTTTTGTATCAATTATAGGAATCATTAAAATTGTCAAGACTTTCCCCATCGATTTTGGTCGAAGTACCCACAATCCGTTGACCAAAACGGACACGGATCCCACACCCACACCCATGTCGTGTCGACATGGGTGCGGCACCAAAAGTGAAGAGTCCGAGCAACTTAATTTACTACACGCTTCTACTTCCCATGCTTCCTCTTGTTGTATAAGAAACCTCTATTCATGCAATTTGACTTCCTCTGGTGTATTAGGATTGATAATTGTTTTTATGGAAGCAGGAATACCATGAGTTTGCTTAGGTAATTTTGCATAATATGTGAAGAATTCTTCATGTACATGTTTGGCACGTATAAAGTGTTCCATTAATAAACAACACCAAGATGGTCTAGAAACTCTTGACAATCAGAGGCTCTACCATCTTGGTGCAGTCTCGGACACCACAGTTATTCCAAAAAAAGGAAGGGCTCTGTACAGGAGTCTAGCCTAATAAGCTAAGTAATTAGCCTATAATTAAATATGGATATCCTAAGGTATCCTATTATAGTATTGTATAATATTGTTCTTAATTACTTCAGTAAATCTGCATGTGTGAATGTATGCACATATAATATTATTTAGAACCAGTTTGGAGTAAGCCGATTAACAATAGTTGATAAGCATCAATTGCTGAAAAGCACTTTAAGTGTTGGAACTGATTTTACATTTTTTTTTTTTTTTGATAACCGAGAAATCCATCTGGGACCCGCCCTTTGGACCAATCATGATTTTACATATTAACAGTTACATATCTGGACGTATGTGCTGACATCAATAACAAGTAATTGGTATGTTTGGTAAACATCTCCTTATTTCTGTTTAAAATGACTGAAATACCCTTAAAACTATTTACAGAAATTATAAATTTACAAGTGCACATGGAAAAGGACTAATAGCGGATATAGAAAGGAGGAGATAGGGATTTAGTTTTAGGAATGGTACATCAACTATTACAATCTTTTTTGAGGATAAAAGAGTTAAGAGTCTAGTCAAAGCAAAAGTGCTTTGAAGCTGAAAAGTCATAAGTGACCAACTTATAGCTTTTGCCTGATTTTGACTTACAAGCACTTGGCTTATAAGCTATTTCGGTGTTTGTCAAACACCTAGATAAGCCCAAAAGTGCTTAATAGTTGGTTTGACCAATTATAAGCTTACTGAACACACCCTCTTAATCTCTTAACAATAAAAAAAATTGTGTGCAACATTAGACTCGAGATGCAATAGAAGAGAGCTTCTGAATTCTAATATAAGAGTACCAAGCGTCATCTCTCTCTCTCTCTCTCCCTCATTGTGTTGGGTGTGCATAATACTTGTTCAGCAATTTTATCCGTTGTATGCATATTCATGCCACTAATTCTGATACACATCTCATATCCCATGCCTACAGTTCTGGCTAATGTTACATCTTTCTCCCAGTCTTATCTCTTGCGTTGGTAGTTTGGATTTGTCTAATCATGTTATTATCATCATTTGAGTACGTCATTTGCAGGTGAGAGGTGGCCAACTATGGGGAACAGATATATATACCAATGACTCGGATCTTGTCGCAGGTTTGTCCCTTGTGTTCAATAACATTAAGGCTCCGTTGTGCACTCATGTATTTATGTATGTTTGTAGTTTGTGCACTTAGTGAAAGTAAAGGGTAAATTAAGAAAAGCAACTTAGCTTAGCCCACTGCAGTTTCCAATTACAACTTTCTTGTTTCTCCTTGTGTATTGTGGGAGGTTCAAACCCTACTTCAGATCTCAAACATGGTGCCACCCTAAATATTTCAGAATTTTATTGAAAATTACTCTGCAGGCAAGATTGAATGGCCTGCTGTAGAGCATTGTCTTGTGTGTGGTATTTTCAGGCTATAAGATCTTAGTTGAGGCATTATGGATTTATGGTGGGATTGTTAGATGTGTAATTGAAGAGAAAAACATATTGGATGAGGTAGTTGCTTAGTACTTTAATGCAGGTGTTAGCGGCATTAACTGATGACCCTAGATGACAGATTACTCTGGATGTTGAGTTATGGGTACTTGTGGTTAAGTTGGGTTAAGAGGAATCACTCTGTTGTTGGTTGTGACCCATTTCACTTGTCTATATACTGATTCAGCAAGCTATTCTAGAACGCTGCCTCTTGGTCTCAGGCCTTCAAAAAACTGTTTCAGTTTAACTTACTTCAAAAAACGAAATGAACTGTCTAGGTCAGACGGAATTGAATTTCTCGTGATCCATAGATCTATTCACTCCCAAAGGACACATGCAGAGACGTGGAGCTCCGGTAGGGGGTTTCATAGGTGTTATTTCTTAGGAGGTGTTCACTTTTCATCTTCATTCAATTTTATTGTAGCCGTATAGGAATGTAGTTAGTTTAGGAGTTCAGGATTTTGTCGAAGAGGTCTAAACTTGTGGTGCACTTGCCTACCTGCGTACCTATTTGTTTCCCCAGTTCTCTAAGCAGAGGTAGCAGGTGGAGTAAGAGAAAGAAGATAGCTTTGAGAAGGTTTAAACCAGAAGCTAGGTCATTCTGGTTAGTATTACTAAAAACCATCGCTTAAGAGCAATGGGGTTTTTCTTCATGTGTGAAATTATGCACTTCAAAGAATGAGGTGGAGAAGTGATCTCAGCGAGAAACAGTCAGTCCTTTGAATCTCTGCTTTGAGAGGTTTGATTTGTGGATGTTGATTTGGTAGGCTATTCAAGAACTATGCCCCTGACCCTCGGGCCTTTAAGGACCTGTCTGGTTGAACTTACTCCAAAAATAAAAAAATGAAGTGTCTGGGGTGAACATAATTGAATCTCTTGATCCATATAGATCTATTTACTATCAAAGGAAGCATGTAGAGATGTGGAGCTTCAAAATAGATGGTATTTTCTTTGGAATTGGAAGGTGTACAATTTTTTTTTTTTTTGAGAATAGTAAACTTTACTTCTATATATCCATATGTGTACTACAACAAAGTGTAGTCCCCCGTCACAAAAGTTGTCTCTTTACAAAATCCTAATAAATCTAATTACAGCCAATCAATTGCATTAAAAACATCTTTTGTGCCGTCTATAACTACTTGTTTTCACCAAAAATGTAAAGGCCTAAGCTGTCTGTCTTGATCGTCTGTATGTTGCTCTTTTTGCCTTCAAAACATCTCTGATTTCTCTCTTTCCATATGGTCCACCAAATACATGCAGGAATCATCTTCCATCTCTCCTCCTTTTTCCCTCCATTACCATAACTGTTTCAGCTTCTTAGCACTTCTTTGATTCTCCCAGGTATCACCCACGTGATTTTCCTCATGGATGAACATTTGCCATAGCTGGTCTGTCCATTTACAATGCAAAAAGAGATGGTTGACTATCTCTATTTGTTCTTCACATAGATAGCAACTAGAGCATATGTTGAGTTTCCTCTTGTTAAGGTTTTCATGAGTGAGGACGGCTTCCTTTGCCAATAACCATGTAAAGTAGTTTACCATATATGGCACTTTGGTCTTCCAGATCATTCTCCATGGCCATCCTATCTCCTGAGTATTTGTTCCTGTCAGATCTTTGTAAGCAGATCTGACAGTGAAAATTCCTTTGCTACCCACCTTCCACACCAAGCTGTCCTTTTATTCTGTAAGATTGAGATTTTGAGGGACCGTATTCTGAAAATTTGTTATAAAGGTCATCTCCCAATCATTTAAATTCCTTCTTAGATGAAGGTTCCAATCTTGTCCTGTCCTTAGTTCAGCCACAGTAGCATCCTGGGCCTGGCATAAGTTGTAAAGCTCAGGGAAAGTTTGCTTCAGAGGCCATTGCCCACACCATTTATCTTTCCAGAATGCCACCTTCTCTCCATTTCCAACCTTGCAACTTGTTCTTGTTGAAACTAGTTGCCATAGCTTTTTGATGGATCTCCATACACTACAATTATAGGGAGTTGTCACCTCCTCTGTCATCCATCTATCCTGCATGCTATATTTTGACCTGATCACTTCTTTCCATAAAGCTTCATCTGGGGATGCAAACTTCCATAGCCACTTCATCATCAGACTTTGTTATGTCTGTTTAGTTCCCTGATGTTTAATCCTCCTCCTTTCTTACTTTGCAGTAGCTCCTCCCATTTCACTAGATGATATTTCTTCTTGTCTTCACTTCCTTTCCATAAGAAGTTTCTCCTAACAACATCTAGTCTGTCAGTAACACTGGCTGGGGTAGGAAAGACAGACAACATATATGAAGGAATTGAGTGCATTACACTGTTTACCAAAGTGAGTTTGCCACCTAAGGATAGGTATTAGCTTTTCCAGTTTGCCAATCTTTTTTCACTTCTCTTTATCACACCAATACATATGTCCTTGGACTTGCTCTTAGCTCCTAAGGGAATTTCCAGGTATGTGGTTGGGAGTTCACCCACTTTTCCCCCTAACTTTTCTGTCAGATCTTCATTAACATCTGTTCCCTTGTGGCTCCACAAAACACTAGAGGGTCATCCACATATTGCAAATGTGTTACCTCTAGATTATTGCCTGCTATGTCTCCCGCTTGAAATTCTCTGACCTATCCTCTAATTTTTGTTATTTGTATGAGGTTGCTTAGTCCCTCTATGGCAAGGATGAAAAGGGAAGGGGACAGTGGATCCCCTTGCCTTAAACCCCTATCGGAGGAGAAAAAGCCACATGGACTTCTATTTATCAAAATTGAAAACTTTACTGTGTGCTGATACACTGTTTAATCCACCTAAGCCACCTTGAACCAAAACCCATCCTCTGGAGCATATTCATTAAGTCGTCCCAATTTAGGTGGTCATATGCTTTCTGGATGTCTAGTTTATATAGAATCCCTGCTTGTTTGTCTTTTTGTCTTGAGTCTACACACTCATTTGCCACCAGCACTGCATCCATGATCTCTGTTCTTGATGAAAGCCATTTGTTGCCTGTCTACTAGCTTATGCATCACTCTTTTCAGCCTTTCTTCTAGGACCTTTGCAATGATTTTATATACTCCCCCCATGTACAACTTTTATTTTCATTCAATTTTTAGTTTAAGGAAATGTAGTGGATTTAGGCGTTCTGAATTTCCTCAAAGAGGTCTAAACTTATGTTACAATGCCGCATGCTTATTTGTTTTCCCGGTTCTCTAAGCAAAGGTAGTAGGTGAATGAAGAGAAAGAAGACAGTTTTGAGAAGGTTAGAACCGCAAGCTACTCATTCTGGATTTACGGTAGTGCTGATTTATTCAGGGTTTGTTGTGAAAGAAATGGGTAGTATGGACTTTGAATAATGAATCAGTGGCTGCGCAAGTGTACAGTTATAGCATTTTTTAGTAGTGATAATGGTCAGGTCTGTAGGTGTTTTCTGATAGTGGTGGCAGCTATGCAATATGGTTTGAGACTTAACCTGGAACTGATCATAAAATTGAAACTTCCTTGATGTGGGTGCATGACAGAGAGAATAAGAGTTGAATATGTGAAAAGAGACGAGCACACAGGTCTATGGATGAGGAGGTGTTTCGTTGGATGGAAGAGAAGAGTATGTAGGAAGTCCTTGTACATGATGAAAAGATGGAGTGGATTGGAAGGTGATAAGTTCATCTTGACTTCACTCGCCAAATAGTTTGCACTAAAAAACAAATTTAGTGTATGGTTGTTTTATGCATTTACCACAAACTTCTGCAAACCAACAGTGTTTTAGGGTTTCCAGTTTGAAGGATACCTTCATGTGGTGGATTCTTTCACTGGTCAAGCTTCCATTGTTCCTCGAAATTTTCAGAACTATGATCTAGTCAATTGGACTTGTAGATAATTATTCTAAAGGGACAATGTAATTGTCCTGAACTTTCCTTGTTGTTGATTGTGCTACTGGTTTCTGTTTGTCTCCCATTAAAGAGGCACAGATATATGCTCATATCATATCAATTACTATCAACTTATCTGCTTGTCCATTCTGGCAAACTTGGGAAAACTGTTTAGCCTTATGCCTCAGAATTGCTCGAGAACTTCCCCATGTACTTTTCCTTGTGATCAGGGACTATAGATTATGATATCTATTAACTACTGTTTGTCTTGTTTCTCCAGTTCTTATGCACACAGGTTACTGTCGTACAACTGCGTCTCCTCTTTTGCCAACTATTACAGAGTTACGTGCTACTATCAGGGTGCTACCTCCACAAAATTGTAAGTCTCCTGCACAAAATATTGCTTCAAAAATGCTATTGTTAGGAAACAAAGCCTGTTCTACAAATGGTATAATGTTTTAAAATGTTCTCTTGGCAAGTTGTTTTTTTTGATAAAATAAGTGGTATTAATAACAGCATCAAGAAGATGCAAGATTTACAAGATATGGCATTTGAGCTTACAAAAAAAAACTCTGGCTAACTATACAAACTATCTAAGCCAGAACTAATGAGTTAGTAAAATCTTGAAGTTGTAATTGGCGAGTTGTTATGTGCTGCATTACAGCCTAGTGATCAATGAGGTGGGTTGAGAACCATGAGGTCTTAGGTTCACATCCCACTTGAGACAAAAACATTAGGTAATTTCTTTCCATCCGCCTTAGCCTTGGTGGACTTAGTTGCCTGGTACCTGTTATTGGTGGGAGGTGGCCCGGACACCATGGTCATAACTTATAAAAAAAGTTGTTTTGAGCTTCTTTGTAGCCCTAAAATGAAGAGGATCCTTGAAGCAACGGTGAAGTATCTCTGTGTGACCTACAAGTCATGGGTTTGGGCCGTGGAATCAGCCATTGATGCTTGCATCAAGGTAGGCTACCTACATTACACACCCTTGGGGTGTGGCACTCTGTGATGATTCTCGCACTTGTAGCCCTAAATTTTACAATCACCTCTTTGTATTCACAAGTTTTGATTAGGCTCTCTCTACTATTGTTTGTTAATACTCTTGGTGTGTATTTTGGCACCGGGAAGATCAAACATGGGGTACAATACTTTTTTGGGTAGCTGAAGTGATAATGTCTTCTTTCATTAATATTGATGTCTGGGGTTCCAATTAAAGAATTTGATTACTCAAGGCCACAATAATATTTATTAAAAGCTAGTGACTTGGTTAAGCACCTTGCTTCCCCCCTCAGCCAAGTGTAAAAGAATTTTAGAAAGGGAAGTGTGCTTCGTATAAACCTATGCCTAGTGACATATATTTGGAAAATCAATGCAAGTTCTGGTGAAAAATGACTGTTTGACCTACTTTAGTTATTGAATAGCTGTAAGGTGTACCTATCCAGGAATATGTAAGAACAATAATGAAACGGAAAATTTCTCAAGTATGTTGCACTTTTTTTTTTGAACTTGGTAACTTCGTATTATATCACAAAACAGTACATGGGTCGTACTGTAACCTTATATACAAGTGTACTCCTGATTTCACTTCTCTACGTCTAAATTGAGTCTAACACATCAATAATAGAGACAGAGTCATTAGAGTATAACTGATTACACCAAAAGACTAAAAGTAAAATGCAGTTTAGTTTAACTTTCTGCACATTGTTCTCTATGCTCTCAAAACATCTTGAATTCCTTTCTTTCCAAACAGCCCACCAGATAGCCCCCGGAATGATTCTCCATCTACCTCTGTCCTTAGCATGTACACCTGCTTCCTCCCAGCATAGCAATGCCTCAGCCACCTTCCTGGGCATTGTCCAGGAAATGCCTTTGAGGCTTAGGAATATTCTCCACAGATGATGGGTATACATGCAATGTAAAAATAG